>WEIU01006553.1:12910-29309 GCA_013389925.1 Aegithalos caudatus | reverse complement strand
AGGATGAACTTAACAGTGACCACATTAAATCAGTGTCTCAATGACTAGCATGCAGTCTTGTAGATACAGGTCATTTCTTATCAAAGAATCCTAGTGTCTGCAATGCTAATGAAGCTTAAAGTTTTGGTAACTTACAATTTATTTATGGTTTTAGGTAAAAACAGAGATACTGTCACAGGCAAAACAGGCTTAACTTGGAGAAAACTAATTTAAACAAATTTAAGTATTTTTGTGTAGTGAGAACAGAAAGACTCACTTTTCCTGTCCCAGTTCCCAAGCTCTAATTTACTCCTGATCCTCCCCACCAGCTGCTTACTAGCATGGGTACTTATAGGTATACAGTATGTCCATAAAGTTCCTCTCTGCTGCTTCTCCCTCCTCATTTTCCCCCTTTTTCAGTGGTGAGTTGAGCACGGGACCCATTGTGAATGTCTGCTGGTGTGTCAGGGACTGTCTCCACCTCATGGTTCTTCAGCCTTGGTGTTCCTCTGCTAAGAGTGTTTCTCATTTTCCCCCTCTTCTGCTCTCTGCCTTATGTTCATGTCCCAGTGCATGTTGACAGAGACTGACAGAGAAGAGTCTTTCAGAGATGTCACCTCATTTGAGGCTAAGTTCAAGGTTAGGCTGGACCGGGGTCTGAGCAAACTGGTATAGTTGAAGATGCCCATTGCAGGGGTCTTGGGCTAGGTGACATTTTGCAATCCTTTCCAACCCAAACTATTAAAAAGATATAGACACATATACAATTCCTCTAACTTTTTATTACAATTCAGTCCTATATCCTAAGGCTGGTCACTAAGGACGTTTCTCTCAGTGATTGGAAGAAATCTGTTTCAAGCTCAATGGACCTGAAACCTTTTTACAGCTGCGTTAATGCTGCATACTACAATTTCTATTAGTTAGTATTACTATAAATGGTTACAGAACTATTAATTGTGTTAATTATCAAGGCCTAGCAGTCACAAATACTGCGCTGGCACACCTCTGTTTTGGCAGATTATTATTCTGTACATTTGTAGAGAGCATGCAACCACGGGGCAACAACCTCAGAGATAATATTTATATGATTTAGAGCAAAAGGGTTGTTGGTGTGCAGTGCTGCCCCACCCTGCTAAGGGGCCCTGGTTTTAAAGGTGTAGGGAATGGTAGTGTCTTTCAACAAATGGGGCCAGAAGGATTGTACAGAACAGTCATCATGATGACATGGGCCTGGTCTTGACATGTTGCACAATTCTTGGCACTTCCTTATTGCTTTTTGTCTCCTGCAGGTAATACCTAAAGAATGCCTTATTCCTGAGATGTTAAGATCAAAATCTGACTGGGCTAAGATAGGAATTACCAGGGCTGACAAAAGTTTGCATCTAAACCTTCAGTACTAAGATAAAGAGAGTGATCCAAGAAGAAAAACAGGAGGGTGATTGCTTTTGCACATGAGGTAGTTCAAAGCTTTGTCTGTGGAGCTCCATGACTGTTTCATTCTAGAATCATGTAAGATATGTTGTTGATAGATATAATCTTTTTCCTCTGTCATCCTGCTTGTGTATGTTTTCAGAAATATTATAAAAATATGACATGGGTTACTAGTTACCAAACTTGGCTGCAGAACTGCTCCTCACAGAGAAAATTAGGAAGCCTGCCAGCAGGCTGAGCTGTTAACTGCCAAATATAGCTAAATGTTTTGGGTTTGATGTTGGTTTATTTTTTTCTGTTAAACTGTAAGGTTCTTAGCCTGCTTTATTTAATGCTGAGTTAATCTTCATGAAAAACATAGCAAAATACCCCAACAGCTCCCTGAACAGTTCTCCATTTACATAAAGAAGTGATTGAAAATGTGGAGTTTTTCTTCCTTTAAATTAGCCTCTTTCCTCCAGAAAGAAATAAGTTGGTAGTCACATCCAGAATTTGTATTTCAATCTGGCTTACAGACAATTCTCCCTTTGAAGACAGTGATACTGCTTTTCCCACATTAGGTACTTTGACAAGACTTGAAAACTGCTATGAGGACTTTTTCCCACTTCTAGGTCTTGCAAATATTTATGGCCACTTGTACACTGAGTAATAGTTCTGCTTCAGAATACATCCTAAGCTGCTCATATCTTGTGAAGGCAAGGATTCAGGTGTGTGTCGGTAAGTGGAAATGAGTCTTCTTCCCAGCACAGGAGTAGGCTGACTTTTTGATAGGCAAATGACACAATGAATTTGGTCATATGCTCGGGTAATATTGTTTAAAAGCAAGTATATTCTATAGATATGTTTAATTTTCTGTAAAATGCACTAGGTTGTCTTAGACTTAAGCTCAGAATGTCTGAAATATTCTGTAATTATTATTTTATCATTTTTAAACTTCTAGCACTCTGGTAGTTCACCAAGCACTGATTTGCTGAAATTTCCAGAAGTCTTTGCTGTCTTTCATTGCAATTCGATCTAATGTGTTGCAGGAGATGGGAACAGATTTATCATACATATTCTTGTTGCACACTGTAATGTACAGAAAATTTCTAAGCTGTTTATCTTTGTTAGTATTTCCTTGGTGATGCAGCACAGTGGAGCAGTCAAAGAAACAGCAGCTTCTGCTGAGTCTTCCTAGAGCTGCTGGCTCTTGAAAGCTCTGGTGGCTCTGGGACATGCAGAGAAAACATCTCCCTTTCAGGTGCTGCTAGGGCAAACAGTGGACAAGCTGAAGTCCTTGTAGTGAGAGCCATCTCCTGGCCCACAGCTTATTTGATGGGGTAGCGGCAGCCAGCATCATGCTGCTTCTTCTCCCTTGTACAGTGCTTAGGGCTTGTGTCTTTCACTTTCTCTCCCTTTTGTAAAATGTGGAATTGAAAAGAAGCCCTAACAATGCAGGGAAAGGTAAAGGGGCTCAAGCTCCTCTGTCTCTCCACATCTGTGAATGGAGAGGTTCCAGGAGAGGCTAGGCAAGATGTGCTTTCCCATCACCTGCAGATACAACTGGAACTTTGCATCAGTCAGAAACTGGGGGATTCAGCAATTTATCCAACCATCATCAACAGTGTTTATCTAGGGACTTTCCTGTCCCTCAACAGTCACTGATGTGTGCTCAGAACCTTCACATGGGCAGCAAGGTCCTTCAGTGAGCACTAGCTGTAATGCACATCACCAAGACAGCTGTTTTAGTAGCACTTCTAATGTTCCCCATAGTCACTCTGCTTCCTCCCAGACCAGAGGTTTGCAAGGTCATGCAAGAGGTTTGCTAAGGATATGATGATTAATGCAGAGAGAGATAAAGCGTGGTTTCAAATAGGGACCCCATGCTAGGGTGTTGCGGGCCTGGACTATGGGTACAGTTCACTGGACTTGTCATCCCACAGCTATTTCCCATTTCACCTCCCCACTGTGGTGAGCACCAACACCACCCTCCATGGGCTGCAAGAGTGACCTATAGCTCCCTGTTAGCTCTGCTGTGCTTCCACTCCACAAAGACCATCTGAAAGACATCTCACTTGAACATCATGAAGCCCATTTCTCCAACCTGTCCAGGTCCCTCCAAATCCCAACCCTCTGTATCAGGCACTCCTTCCTGTTTTGTATCGTGTGCAAGGTTATGGAGAGTGTCTAATCTTGCAAATTCTTAATAATGAAACCAGAGTATCATAGAATGGTTTGGGTTTGAAGGATGCTTTGCAGACTGTCTAGTTCCAAGCCCCCACCCTGCCATGGGCATGGATGCCTTCCACTAGATCAAGTTGCTGAGAGCCCTGTCCAACCTGAGTTTGAAAATTTTCAGTGATGAGGAAAATACTCTGGGCAATCTGCTCCAGTGTCTCACCATCCTCCTTGTAAAACAAATACTTTCTTACATCCGATTTGAATTTTCCTGTTTCAGTTTAAACCACTTTCCCCTTGTCTTATCTCTACAGGCCCTTTTAAAAGTCTCTCTCCATCTTTCCTATAAGCCTCTTTTATATGTTGAAAGGTTGCAATAAGATTTCGCTAGAGCCTTCTGTTCTTCAAGCTGAGCAACCCAAACCCTCTCAGCCTTTCCTTGTAGAAGATGGGCTCCTGTCCTACTTTGGCTGTGTTCATGACCCTCTTCCAGCCCTACTTCAATGCAGATGGAGATGAACAAGCTGAGCAAGATTGGACCCATTACCAGTGGTCACTGATGTACACCTTTCATGTCTGATCACTCTGCCACTGGACACAGCTGTCTGGGCCCAGTCATTCAGTCAGTGTTCCATCTGCCTCACTGTCCTGTGGTCTGACATAGTTTATCAGCTTGACTATTATGATGTAAAACCTCAGAGAATGTTAGATCACAAGACTCCAATAAATTGTATATATTTCTGCAGCACTTATCTATAGGTAGAGAGACCATGGTGTCCTAAAACAATTTGATGCTTAAATGATGGCAAGATTTTTAAATATTGAATATGGTAAGTACGTCATCTATGTTCATGTTAATTGGTGAAACAAATTTTTATTAGAACCAAGGAAAAAAATTAGATTTGTAGAGCCTAATTTGACCTCCTTCTCAGAGGAGGTATGATTAGATAATGCTGCTCAGTGCCATGTCTGGTTAAGTCTTGAACATATATAACTGCACTGAAGGTGCATCTTTCCCTATTTTTAATTTTTTGTTTTTTTTTTTTTTTTTTTCAAGAGAGGTTGATAGATATAATATCCTTTATTTCTGTTGGAAATAGTAAAATCATAGCACTGTAAAAGTTAGCTGATATATGCTATGCATTATGACTTTGTGTGGCTGTTACAACTATAATGGCTGACTGTCTAAAGTATTTGAGGGGTACTGAGGCATCTAATGCTGGATGTGACATTATACAACTTGAATAATTGCAAAAAGTTGACTGTATAAGAAGAATTCCACAAATACCTTGGCGAAGTTTCAAACATTTAACATGCATTTGAAATGCCTATATTTAAAGTTTGGTTTCTTGAAGTGCCCATTGAGTTTTTACTTAGCTCAGTTGCCATGACAGGTTTTGTTTGTAAAGTTCCTCAAGTATTTGTATATATTGTTCTGAAGCAGTGAAATCTTGACAAAACTCATCTGTGACCCTTTGCAATTGATAAGCTAGATAATCCTCTGCCAGTTCTGCAAGTAGAACTCAGAGCAGTATGCAGTTAAATTTTGGTGATAGACATCACCACACATCAGTGGTGATGTCTAGAGGAAGCTGCAGATTCATCAGCTTCATCAGTTCTACAGTGACCTTCTGATCCAATGTTGTACCTAGTTCCTCCGTGGGGTATAGGGAAGAGTGGTGCAAGGCAGCAGATCAGTCTCTGCAGCTCCTCTAAGCAGGTTCTTTAAAGTGTCCTCTTCCAGAGTAGAATAAACTACAGATACAAAGTAAATAGAAGGCAGCTAGAATGTTTTTCCCATCATCTTAATACTTCTGATCAAGAGGATAAAAAGCCTGATACACCACAATGTCCAATACAACAGAACAGAACTGTTATCTTGGCTATGTGTAAATCTAAGATAGTTGTTAAAAATGAATACACTTCCAGAGGCAGGACATAATAGATCATTTCACCACATCCTTAGCATTCCCTCTCCCAGAAACTGCTGCTTGCCTTCACTTTGGAGCATCATGAAGTTACTATTTGCTGTGGCCTGGAAGTCTAGCAGTGTCTCATGGGGTTCCCAAAATCAGAAGGTCACATGCTAGCTGATCAGTTTTAGGTTCTAAGATGGAACTCAGCATAGATTTGGTTTCCCATGCTGACAGAGAATTGTTGCCTGGTCATTTAGTTTTAATTCTCCAGCTGTGCAGTAAGGATGATAATAACTCCATATTTCACACTGTGGTTGAGGATAGATATGAATGTCCATAAAGCTCTCAAAATTTACACTGTGGACTTGAGGAAAAAAAACAAAACAAAACTATTCTTTTCTTTGTAAGAATATGGTATTAATCCAGCCAAAACAAAATCTCTGCATTTATTCAAAGCCAGACATTTTACTTTGGACAGTTTAAGAATATTTAGAAAGCATTTGTACTCTAAACTTCAGCTTAGAGTCTGAAAGCAGAATTAATTTGAAGATGTCTTCCACTGAATACTGAGATGTTGTTTGGCAACAAAGAAGTATCAATGCACTGCAATTTCATAGTTGTCTGGAGGTCAGAACATTAGCACTTCACTAGACTGTGCATCTAAATGGTGATGTGCTGTCCACACCTTCATGTCAAAGAACCTGTCAAGTAATCACAGAATCACAGAATTTCTAGGTTGGAAGAGACCTTCAAGATCATCAAGTCCAACCCAGCCCTAACACCTCAACTACATCATGGCACTGAGTGCCACATTCAGTCTTTTTTTTAAACATATCCAAGGATGGTGACTGCACCACCTCCCTGGGCAGACCATTCCAGTACTTAATCAATCTTTCTGTGACAAACTTCTTCCTAATATCCAACCTGTATTTCCCTTACAAAGCTTGAGTCTGTCCTCTTGTTCTGTCAGTTGCTGCCTGGAGAGAGACCAATCCCCACCTGGATACAGCCACCTTTCAGGAAGTTGTAGACAGTGATGCGGTCACCTCTGAGTCTCCTTTTCTCCAGGCTAAACACCCCCAGTTCCCTCAGTCATTCCTCACAGGGTTTGTGCATCTNGCAGACCATTCCAGTACTTAATCAATCTTTCTGTGACAAACTTCTTCCTAATATCCAACCTGTATTTCCCTTACAAAGCTTGAGTCTGTACTCTTGTTCTGTCAGTTGCTGCCTGGAGAGAGACCAATCCCCACCTGGATACAGCCACCTTTCAGGAAGTTGTAGACAGTGATGAGGTCACCTCTGAGTCTCCTTTTCTCCAGGCTAAACACCCCCAGTTCCCTCAGTCATTCCTCACAGGGTTTGTGCATCTTCTGGATGCACTCAAACATCTCAAGATCCTTCCCAAACTGAGGGCCCAGAACTGGACACAGCACTCGAGGTGTGCCCTCACCAGTGCCCAGTACAGGGGAAGAATGACCTCCCTGCTCCTGCTGGACACACCATTCCTGATCCAGGCCAGGATGTCATTGGCCTCCTTGGCCACCAGAGCACACTGCTGGCTCATGTCCAGCTGCTGTCACCAGGGCCCCCAGGTCCCTTTCTGCCTGGGCACTGTGCAGCCACACCATCCCCAGCCGATAACATTGCAGGGAGTTGTTGTGGCCAAAGTGCAGAACAAATACTGCAACAAGCATCAGGGCTTCTTTTCTATTGATTCTCAGCTTGCAAAAGTAATAAATAATGCCCAGCTTGTACATTTTTAATTTCTTTATGTCTTTTATGCCCAAAATTCCCTATAACCCAAGAAAATCTCTCACTCCCTGCTTCCATGCAATATTGAATATGTAGAGAGGTATCAAGAAAAAAGGCAACAAGAAACAAGATATCAACAAACAAGTGTGGTGGTGTTTGGATTTGTTTTATAAGTCTTAGAATAGCTTTCATTGTAAACTGTAGCTTTTTAGCCACTTTCAGGTGGGCCCCCTGTTCTTATCAGAAGTTGGTAAGAGTTTCCAAGACAACCCAGGCTTCTGCCCAGAGACTGTCTTCTATTGGTCCCTTCCCAGGACAATTCCCTACCCATCCTTTCCAATGTATCTTTCCCCCTCTGTCCGTCAATCATTTTCAAGGTCCAGAGGTTCGGCCAGTGGTTGGTGGACACCCAGAGGACCCCACCCCAATTCAGCTTGATTTATTGGTGTTTAGATACTTCAGCTGGCATTTGCCACCTTGCCTTGTTTTATTGGTTTACAACTTGTACCCACCCCTGGAATTGTGCTGGTAAAAACCCCATGCAGCTCAGGGTCGGGGTCTCTCTTCGGAGGCTCTGAGCCTGGGGCCAGGGGCTTCCCCTGTGATCCCTGAATAAAACCTTTGCCCCAAGCCTCAAGAGAGTCTCCTCTTTCTAACCACGGCCATGACAGCGAAGGTAACGGTGCTGCAGAGCCAAGAACCCACACAAAGGTTCTGTTGGGGCACAGCCAGGGCTGTCGGGAGACCAAGCCAAGCAGGGCTGGCCACAGAGACAGAGCTGCGCACTGCAACAAACAAGTATGCTTATCTTTGCATATCTTTATGGCACTTTGAGAGATACTAATGCTAATACTAATACTGATACTGATACTAATACTAATACTAATGCTAATACCCTGGTAGAAACTGGAAGCACAGACATGTTAAAATCTTCTTCTGCATGTCAGACACTGGATGCAGACAGTCAGCCATCAGCTGCTGCCACTTGGGAACAAATGTTTCCATTTTGCACAAGAAGATTTTCACTTGATATCTGAGGCATCTTTTTTTAGTTGATGTTTGTCTCCCTCTTGACAGTGTGCAACTGTCCATCTTTTTCTAAGCTTAACACAGGTCAGCAGCCCATTTTTGTCACAGCTCCTGTGAGGAGCTAAATCATGAAGAAGCAAGAATTTCACAATCCTTGCTGAACTTGTAGGCTCTCATGAAATGTAGAAAATTTAGCAGAACATGCTTGGTTTCTATATTTTTATACCTGGAAAAGCATTTTGTCAATTGATGATGTACAACCTTGCAGCCTTGTTGATGCAGTATGATTGTGGTTCATCCTGACATGCACTCAGCAGCCACTGGAGAAACCAGACTGTTTCTTCAAACTGCATACAGGCTATGGCATCACCACCTTTTCAAGACATGGGAGGGATGTAGATGTGTTTTTGGTGAGTACAAGATGTTTGAAATTAAATGCAGACTTTGATCTTTTCTATTTTGGACCATGGTACGTTACAAAGGCCTCCTTTTTGTTACTGTTTGGTGCTAGTACTGTGAGCCAGTAGAGGGCACCCTGACATTTCATTTTACTGTTACTAACT
Organism: Aegithalos caudatus; assembly: GCA_013389925.1. Taxonomy (NCBI): domain Eukaryota; kingdom Metazoa; phylum Chordata; class Aves; order Passeriformes; family Aegithalidae; genus Aegithalos; species Aegithalos caudatus. The sequence goes on along the minus strand of WEIU01006553.1, from coordinate 20,479 downwards.
TTTAAATAGATACAGTATCTTTCTGAAATTTAAAGTTTTAAAGGATACTGTTAACAGTATCCTTTTACAGTAGAGATCCTTTAACAGTAGAGACTTCTATAGATAGTGACTATTGTGCAAGACAATTTTGAAAGTCTGCTTTTTCAATATTATCAAAACGTGGCTATTAGGATTTTCAACTCCCCAGACAACACAAAAGCCCAAGCTCTGGAAATTGCTATAGCTCACTCTACTTACTTTTCATCTGTCACATTTTCATAATGTAAGCAGGGGTTTTTTGGCCACATTGACCTTCAGAGTTGGTTAATAAAAGACATCTAAAGGTTGAAAAATCCAGTAAAACAGTTGAATAGCATCAATATCACCATTTTGTCCTGTATAAAGTTATTTTTAGCTGTCAGCTCACTACAAATCATTCCAGCACAAAACTTTATTATTTCAGTCAGACACACACACTTAAACTAAGATTTTTTTTTCTCCTCTCTCCCCCATATAATAATAGAACTGCTGATACTCACCTTCAGAAAACATAAAATTAAAAAAAAAAAATGGATAACTTCTGAAATGGTTTATTCAAATGCAAACTATTTGTCACAAAATCCATCTGTCAGCCTTAAGCTAGAAGGAGAGTTGCTTACTTTAGACCAAACTGTCTCAAGGAATTAGAATGTGAAAATTTTGACAGTTCATAGCATCTTTTATCTGAAATTCCCTGAATAATTCACATAGTAGCAGTATTTTTTTGATTATAACTAATTCATATTTGAGTCCTTGAGGAGTAAGTGATTAAAAACCTCTTTTTACGAAGTGTGTTTTGAAATTGTTGTCTCAGTGCTCACTGTGAGCGTAGGGTAATTTCAAATGTGTTTTCTTTTGTTTCTCTAAAAATGCATTAAGAATAAGAGAAGGTATGGGAACTAATACTGTCTAAGAATTTAATTAATTTGTATCTTGACTGCTGGACATAAGAGAGAGAATAAGAAACAGTAACTGTTTTTAGGAGTAAAGTTGCATTCTCCAGGGACATTCTGAAAGTTATTCCTATTGACAAACACCAAAGCTGAAAATACCTCTTTAAAATGCTGAAATAAATATTCCTCATGAGAAATCTTAAAACTATCCACATAACTAGATTGTAATAATATCAACCATATGCCCATGTGCAGAAGGAGAGAGTGCATGGAGCAAGAGGATAATAAACTAAGGCACTGGAAACTTGGTATAGATGAGACAGAAAAAACACATGATGTCAAAGGTACAGGAGCAATGATAGCAAATATTGCCATGTGTCCCTGCATGACTCCACCCAAGATGTCATCATTAGTGCCAAATGTCATCATCATTGCCAGTGCTTTGTAAAATGTGTCCAACATCACACAGAGACACATTTTTCCTAGACTTTCACTATTGCTAGCTATCATTTTGGCCATTTAGAATTAATTAAAAAGAAAACAAAACAGTCTGACAAAAAGAAACTAGGTCTTTTTTTGTCCTTATTGGAACAGAAAAATAAGTGAAGAACACAAGAGTGGGGATAGAGCTCCATGGATACAGGCTTCTGCTTCCACCAGCACACCACTGTAGGAGGGCAGACTTACAAGCTCTGCTCCAGACAGGACACTGTCAGCACATTCCTTGTAAGTATCATGAATGTGCAAAGTAGAAATGTTTTGTTGATGAGCTCTGGAAAATCCCTTCTAGCAACCAATCTTTACTGTCTTTATTCCTTGGTCCTTTCAAAGCATCATTAGTGACAGCAATTGTATAAGCTTATTCTTTTTTCCTAAAGACCTAAGGGAATTACTTACAGTTAAACCCATCTGGAGCTAAAAAAACCCCAGCGTTTCCAAGGAATGTGCAGTCTCAATGCCAGATTATTTGTATATTCTGTGCTGTGACAGATTCACAGAACTTCTGGACAGTACAGATGGCAAAATATCTTGTGATGGCTGAAAGCAAAATCCTTTTCATAGGATGTTTAAATTTCCATTCTTTTCCAAGTATTTGATTTTTTTTTCTCAAATTATTTTTTATATGCTGCAGGATTATTGGAACCATTTCCCTAAGGTACTTAAGCATAACAAGCTTATTCCATGGTCCACACTATGGCTCATTTCACTCCGTTTGCCTGCAGGCAAGCAAGAACTGAGTGGAATGAGCCATAGTGTGGACCATGGATCAAAAAGTGCCAGGAAAACAACCCCTGAAACAGCTGGAAAGGCCTAGTGTGTATCCATTTGAGATAGCACGTGCCTATAAATATCCCCAGCAAAAAGACCTTGGGGAAGCTGGTATGTGGACATCTGGCATGAAAAAACAGAACATCCAGAATTCAACTGTTAAAACATTGTCTGCCAAGTCTTCAAACAGAGCCCATCATGGAACCACTAAATAGTGTCACTTTTTCTGCATCCTCAGTATTCTAGCATGAAACTCTGTGCACATGCACACTCGTTTACCTAACACAGTCTATCCAGCTGGTTTGGTCCACTTAATAAAGAAGTCAACCCATCTATGCCACATTTTCTGGTGTTCTTTTTTCCCCATGAGATTATGGTATTATCAAATAATAGAAGTTACCTTGGTTCAAAATATTTTCTCCCTTTTTGTGCGAGATAACTTTTTCTTACATTTTAAATATAGATTTTAATTCCTTACATGTAAATGTCTCAGCACTGGAGAATTTGTTCTTTCCTTTGTTAAATTCATGCTTTTGACCCAAAATGGAGGGTGAAAAGATTTGATGTTCTGCTATCTTGTTTTCAAATGTTCCACTGAAGCAAAATTACTGCTGTTCTTTTCTTGCTTATGCATTCTATATGCCATTTTTTCCCTGGGTTTCAGTAGAAAAAAAATAAACAAAACCCTGAAAAAAACCTAGTAGTTTCTAGCTTAAAAAAAAAAAAAAAATTAAAACTTCTACTCTCTTCAGGTGTTTTACTCTGACTCGGTATTCTAAGCAAAAGGCCAGTTTGTAACTGTAAATAAATCATAGTTTTTCTGAGAAAAATAAGCTTAAGTAAACAATTTTAATAGGCTCTTGAGTATGTCTGTAATTAAAGATGTGGCAAGACAGGAAGATGTCCTAGACCCAGATGAAAATATACAGGGTATTATAGAACCATAGAATCATAAAATATCTTGCGAATGGACCTTAAATATCATCTGGTTCCTGTATTCCTGCCATGGGCACCTTTTTCTGGATAAAGTTGCTTAGAGTAACATTTAACCTAGCTTTGAGCCCTTCAAGGAATGACTGCATCCACAACTTCTCTGGGCAACCTGTCCCAATGCTGTTATCACACTCTGAATAAGGAATTTCTTCCTCATATTTAGTTTAAACCAGCCCTCTCAGAGTTTAAATGCATTGCCCATTTCCTGTCACTATGACCACAAAAAATGTCCCTCTCCTGTTTTATAAGGCACTTTAGGGTACTGAAAGACCACAATGAGGTCTGCTTGGAGCCTTCTTTCTCCACGCTAAACAGCCCCAGCTCTCTTGGCCTGTCATCATAGGAGAGTTGCTCCAGCCCACTGATCATCTTCATGGTCCTCCTCTGGACATGCTCTAACAGATCCATGTATTTCTTGTATTAAGGACCCCAGAGCTGGACACAGCACTCTAGGTGAGGAATCACAAGGGCAGAGTAGAGGGGGAGAATTCCCTCCCTTCACCTGGTGGTCACACACGTTTGGATGCAGACCAAGGATTGGTCTTCTGGGCTGAAGGCACACACTGTTGTCTCATGTCCAGATTTTCATTTGTGAGAAGTCTCAGCCCTTCTTGGCAAGGTCAGTCTCAATAACTTCTTCTCCCACTCTGTATTTATATCTGGGATTGTCCCAAACCAGCTGCAGGACCTTGTACTTGGACTTGTGGGACTTCTTGCGGTTCTTGTGGGCTTACTTTTGAAACTTGTCTAGATCCCTCTGGATAGCATCCCATCTTTCTGCTGTGTCAACAGTACTTGTTAACATCAGGTCATCTGTAAATCTGCTGAAGTTGTATTCAATCCCACCATCAATGTGATTGATGAAGATATTGAAGAGTACTTGTCCCAAGACAGAGACTCTAGGGACATCACTTGTTACCATCTTTCACCTGGACACAGAACCATTGACCTAAACTTCCAGCTGTGTCCATCAATCCATCCAATTCCTTGTCCACTGAATTGTTGCCTTGGTTTGGAAAGACAGGTCTCTACTAAAGAAGGCAGGAGCCTTCCTTGAAGATGTAAACCCCTTCCCTCTGAATTATTATGATTTTGAAATTAAGGACCTCTCAGTCAAAGATATGGGAATATGAATAACAGTTCTTTACTAGGAAAATTAGAATAAAAACATAGTAGTAAAAAAAATAAAAGTTAAAAAAAAAAAAACAAAAAACAAAAAAAAACCAAAAAAACAACAACAACAAAAAAAAACAAAACCAAAAAACAACCAAAAAACACAAAACAAAACAAAACCCAAAACCAAAACAAAACAAAACAAAACCCAAAAACAAAACAAAACANCTGAAAGTCAATAGCGGTGAGATGGGTCTGGTCTTCCTCTGGGAATCCAGTGGAAAGAGGCTGCCCTGGTGTTCTGAATCTCAGATTTTTATCCAGGTAGGAATGCTTGGCTCTTCCTCCTGGGTGGAGCATCTCACAAAGGGATGATGTAATTTTATCAGTCATGCAGTTAGCTTCAATGGCCAATTAACAGAAGATATCTCCCAGGGTCCAGTATGGGTCATGGAAGAGATAAAGAACACTGCCCCACCTGGTTTTAACAGCTGGCCCATTAGTAGAAGATACCTTCCTCAGAGTTAAAAGGAATGGAAGAGATAAAGAAACACTGCTCCACCTGGTTGTAACAGATGGTAATAGAATACATACTTTTGGTTAGATCTTGCATTACAACCTAAGACAATTGTCCATCAATCCACTCTGTATTTGGAGATGAGAATATCATGTGGGACCATATTGAAGGCCTTACAAAAGTCTAGACAGATAACATCTGTCAGTCATCACTTGTTGACTGTTGCCTAATTCCATAATAGAAGGCCACCAAATTGGTCAGGCAGGATGTGCCCTTAGTAAAGGGCTGTGCTGGTTGTCTTAGGTCACCTCCTTGTCTTTCATGTGCCTTAGCACATCTTTTGGTAGGATCTGCTCCAGGCTGGTAAGGCTCACCAGTGTGTAGTTCACTGTGGCCTCTTTTCTCCACTTTTTAAACATTGGAGAGGTGTTTCTCTTTTTCCAGTCACTGGGAACTTCACTTGACTGCCATGGTTTTTCAATTTAGATAGAAAATGTCTTGGTTACAATATCAGCTAGTTCCCTCAGGACCCTGTTACGTAAGATGGTATCTATAGATGGTTTGATATTTTGGAATATAACTGTATAACTTGCAGCATGTCTTATTCACTGTATGGTTTTCCAGGCTACAGATTGAAAAATCGGCCTCTAATTTTATATTTTGTTCATGGTTTATATAGGGTAACTTATGTTTATGTAGAGAATGCACATCTACTTGTTGAGAAGCTTGCCCTGAAATAGAAAGTGTTGATAAAATAATACCAATTTCTGAATCTCTATTATCAAGATTATTCTTTTTACTTTTATTTTCTTCCATTATCACATCTCTCCTGCATATTCACTGTAAACTTTGAGAACTCATGTTCCAGAGGACGCCAAAAGTACTTACTACTTTTCATCTCTTCTGGCTATATATTAGAATAGCATCAGCAATTTTTTCCATTTGGCCTTTGTTCTTATCTCCTTAAGATTCTGTAAAACTGTGTGTAGCTTTTCTATCTTTCTTGTGGATGCTTAGACAACAGGGAACTAGTTGAAAAGCACTTAAAAAAATTCCCTATATTTGTAACTCCTGCCTGTATTTAGTGTTGCACTACCTGAGGCTGTGCGCATCTCCTCTCTCTTTCAACTATTTTGTTTCTATGACTGGACTTATTTCTAACTGGTTACTTATTTCCACAGGATTCAGTACAGAAAGAGGAAAACATTCTCCTTTTTTTGACAAATAAACATGATGTGGTTCTACAGTAGTTTTGCATGTCAGTACTTAGGAGATGCAGACATAATCCTACATAAGAGCCATTATATCCTGAACTTGTCCAAAATAAGCTTCTCCATATATTTTCTATAATATTTTATTACTCATGTCTGCTTTAAAACATCTGTACTAAGGTCTGTAACAACAATCTAGAGTTTAAGGACAGCTTTTAGATGTTGCTGCTTAAATGCGCAGAGGAAAGAAGTAACAGTCAAAGTGTCTTGCATCAGCAGTTTTCCCACACAGCTAATCCTGTGCAGTTGGTATCCTTGGGGTCAGCACTTGTGCAAATTGGAACCTGCTAGTGGGGGTATCCACACACTCAGGAAGATGGAAGGAATGCTGAATCCCAGGAATCTGATAAGGAAAGGGTAATTAGAAATTCCTCCCTGGTTGTTATGAAGAAGAATGCCATACAATTACTGCTCAGTTTGAAACAAAGGAAATACATGATACAAGAGGCTTGTGACTTAATACTCTTCTCTCAAAGTAATGAGAGGGAAATTAGTAGGATATGTTGCTCTCTTCCAATTAAGTCTAAAAATATTTTCTTATGTGAACATTTCAGCCAGGTTTCTGCTTTTATTATTTTCAGTAAAGAGCAAAAAAGCTAAACCTTCTGTCTTATTTTGAAAGACAGATGTCTGCCAAGGAAGGTGGGAACCTCCCTTGGAATGGAGTCTACGACCCCCCTCCCTCCAAGTTATTATAATTTTGAAACTAAGGGGCTTTCGGACAAAGATATGGGAAAAGGAATATTACTAGTATGTATGTATACAACAAGGCAAACAAACAACAATGGCAACAACAACAAATAAAAGAAAAAAAAAAAAAACAGAAAACCCAATGAAGTCTCCTCCCACTCTTTAAGCACTTTCCCCTCTGGTGCAGTTCCGGTCACAGCCACCAGGGGCACTGGTGGCTCCCGGCGGGCAGGGCAGACGCAATGATTCCCCCGTGGCTGCAGGGGGTGCTGTGGAACGAGCTCGGGGAGCGCACGGCAATGGCTGCTTGCCCGAAACAGGAAGGGATGGAAGAAAGCTTTCTTTATAAACTACCAGGAGCAGACAATCCCCCTGTTCCAGCAGGTCCCTTGGAAGCAGCAAAGGTAGAAGAAAGACGGGTCCTCACACCAACCACAGCATCTCTCCCCTCTGAATGCTAAGAGCACAAGAGAGCTAGGAGCTGCACTCAACCTCTTTTGCCCAGCCCAATTCTCCTGGTATCTCTGCCCTTCTCAGAGAAACCCCCAGGTAAAAAGGGACAGTAGCCAGCTGGACTCCTCCCCTGAGCTGTGGCCACTTCTTTTGTCTCTCTTAAGTACCTGGTCCTTATTGTCTCCTAGCAACACATATGGGAGAAAATCTCCTGAGAGAAAGAAACAAAAGGAAGAATTCTAAACCTCAACACCTTCATATAAAATATATATCCAAAGTGTTGATTTACCAGTCATAATATTTTGTATAAGCTTCTGTGTGGATATGCTTGATATATTTCTGACACAAAAAA
>WEIU01006553.1:0-12867 GCA_013389925.1 Aegithalos caudatus | reverse complement strand
AAAAAAAAAAAAAGACTAGATTCTCTGACTGGCTTCTCTTATGTTACAGTTGCAAAAATCCAGAAATTCTTAGTAATTCCGTGCAGGTGATCTCGCATTTGGAGGAATTTATACAAGAAAAATGTGGTTGATTTTAGGAAGGGATCACAACTCAGTTATGGTATTTGCTAAGGCTATCAGAATGGTCTGAAGATTTGTGAAGTTTTTCATCCCTCATCTTTTACTCTGTATACAATTTTTCACCTCTACAATGTGTTGGTTCATCAACAGAGCTGTAGACTTTGCCGCTCAGAATCGGTTTTCATTCTGGGCTGCTGTTAAAGCATGGTAAACAGAGATCACAAAACCAGTGTCACGTGCATGACTTTTATTCCATTAAGCTGCTTCCAGCAATTTAAAAGAAATCTGCACTTCCATTCTAACAAGAGTACATCTAGCTTTCTGAAGTATGTAAATAGAGTAATAATCAGTAGACGTAAAGATGCAGAGGTTTTGTGAAACTGATGCCAGTACACTACATATACCTCTAACATCAACACCTACAAAGAAATGAAAAATATAAGTGTGGGAAGATACTTGTTAATTGAAGGCAAGGGAAACACCCTGGTAAAACTCAAACCTTGTGTAGCTTACTAAGTGTTATAAATTAAATCAGCCAAATTTAATCAATAAGGAATTTATTGCTAATTTGTAAAAATTGAATTTCAGAACAGCCACAAATCAAGGACAACTCCGAAGCCAAGGTCAGAGCTGGGTGAACCTGAGACCAGCCTCTGGTGCACTGATCTCCCCAAGTTCACAAATTGGCCATCACAGAGCCAGTTTTTATACAGTTTTTCAGCCCCGAGGCTACAAAGTCCTTGGTTCTTTGTCCAGCTTGAGGTGGTTAGTGTTCATTTTCAGCTGCCCGTTCACTGATGAGGTTTCCCAGAAGGGAAGGGTGGCTGAGTAGATTTCCTGGAACCTGGACATTCAGATTCACAGTCTAGATGGGCAAGATCAGATCAATATCTGGAGTTAATTGCTGGTCATTGGCGAGATAAGATTGAGTCTAGGTGGGACTGCTCTGCCAATGTGCCACCCTTTTCAGTTGTAAATCACCTTGTCTCCTCTGTCTCCAGCATCCAGTTTTGCAATCTCAAGTAGTTTGATTTTTCTTAAACCAGAAATGCTTTATACTTTATTTTATACCCATACAATAAAATGTGAATTATACAAAACATCTATAACACTAAGAAATAGAAATAATTTTTTTTTAAAGAAAAATATAAATTTTGGTATAAATGGAATAAAATGGAGAATATATTCCATCTACTAAATCTTATAAATACAATCAGGAAAGGCAGCTGGCCAAAACATAAAGGGGAAAGATGCATTCCTGGTCTGTAGGTAACAGTCCCTTCCAAACTTCAGAGAATATAATAAGACACAGTGTGTAGATTTAGTTACTAAGTGACAAATGAATTGAAGTTCTGAGGCTTGAATAAATTTGTCTATATGTTTAATAGCCCTTACAAAATAAATTGATAGGGAAGAAACCAGCAGAATTGCAGAGTAGAGAAAGGAATGAATACACTAGCAAAAAGGATGTAGATAATAAGAAAACAGAGCAACATGACAGTAATGACTTCCCCCTGATTAAATTACAGCAGTGTTGGTTTACTATTAATAATTTGTGTTTGAAATACATGAAGAATGTTTTTAAATGATAGATTATGCCAGGCTTTCTCTGTAAAGTCCTCTCTCCTTTCTTGAAGGGATGCTGAATGGGTCATTATACATTAACACAAACAAGTTAGACAGACTAACAGTGTAGCCTGAGTTGAAGGAGTTAACAGAATCTGAAAAACTACAACATCTGTCTTGTATGTTGTCAAAATTAGCTAAATATTATAATCTTCCATTATGGTAGCTAGCCGTTAGTGGTGATGAAATCCAGAAAAATTGTGTGTGGTGGGTTGACCCTGGCTGGATGACAGGTACCCACCAAAGCTCTTCTATCACTTCCCTCCAGAGCAGGATAGAGGAGAGGAAATATAATTAAGGGTTCCTGAGTTAACAGAGAAAGATCATTCATAAGAGACCATCATGGGGAAAACAAGCTTGAATAAGAGATATTAATTGAATTTATTCCAATAAATTCAGAGCAGAATAAAAGGAATTAATAGAAGACCTTAAAAAGCACCTTTCTCCCACCCCTCCCTCGTTCCCAGCACAACCTTCTTCCCTCCAGCAGTGCATGGAGATAGGGAGTGGAGGTTATGGTCAGTTCATCACACATTGTTTCTCCTAGTGCTTAGAAGATAAATCCTTTCCTTGCGCCCATATGGGGTCCCTCCCCTGGAGCCAGTTTCCCATGAACTTCTCCAGTGTGAGTCCATCCCATGGGCAAGTCATCCACAAACTGCTGCATGGTCCATGGACTGCAGTCCTTCAAGGACAGGCTGCTCCAGCGTGGGTCCCCCATGGGATTCCAAGTCTTACCAGGAAATCTGCTCTGGTGTGGGCTCCTCTCTCCCCAGGTCTGCAGGTCCCTGCCAGGAGCCTGCTCCAGCACAGGCTTCCCATGGGGTCACAGCCTCATCTCAGGCATCCCTCTGCTCTGCTGTGGGTCTCCTCCATAGGCTTCATGTGGATCTCTGCATCCCTGTGATCCTCCAAGGGCTGCAGCTGCTTCACTGTGGTCTGCAGCAGGGCCTGCAGGGGAATCTCAGCTCCAGCAGCTGGAGCACCTCCCGTCCCTCCTTCTGCACTGACCTTGGTGTCTAAAGAGTTGTTCCTCACTCCAGTCCTCTCTGGCCACCAGTACATCTGTGCAATCAGTTTTTTTTCTTCCTAAATACGTTATCACAAAGGCATTACCAGGATCTCTGCTTTGGCCAGCTGAGCATCCATCTTGGAGCCACCATGGATTGGCTCTGCAAGACACATGGGAAGCTTCTAGAAGTTTCTCACAGAACCCACCTGAAGCCCATCCCCACTATCAGACCCTGGTCATACAAATCCAATGAGATATGTTAAACAGAAACTCACAAAAAATGTGACAGTATTTAATGAGTTATTGTAAACTGCAATTTTGAGTCAAAAGAAAATAAACCAGAAAAAACAGTGAGGTTTTCAACTACAGTTTCTCTGTATGATTTAGTATGACAAAATTCCCTAAGATTGTCAGTTTTCACTGAAGTGCTTCAAGCACTTAGGGAAATCACTGAGATATTCTTAATATTTAAACCACATTTTAATGTGTCTGTGGTTCACAGTTATTATGCAGCATGCATTACCTGAGGGAATTTAGTTGTGTTTGAAATAAAAAGCCTAAAAATAAAGGCTAACTCACAAAAAAAAATTGAAATACTTGAACTTCAGCACTGTTTTTCTTTGTAAATTTTAAACTAGTTCCTTTTCACTTACACTTGGCCTTTTCTGGTGTTCTTCAAAGTGGGAGATTCACATTTGTGTACTTCAAAAAGAGAATATAGCATAAAGAACTTTATAACATATTCAGTCATGGAAAGCATTCTATTTGTTATTATAGAGACAACCAGCATTTCATCTCCACAATCCCTGTATTGAAAATTTACCTAACTTCATCCATTTTCTTTGATGACATATTTATGTTGCTATAGTCCACAAAGAATAAGGCAGTTCATATTAATGATAAGTAACTTAAAAGTTTTTAATGGATGCTTCAGGCCTATCTAGACCTGAAGAATGTTCTTCAACTGTGTTTGGGTACTTGCAACTGCATGCTAAAACAGCACAGTGCAAAAGAAGTGTTATCATATTGAAAATCTCTGCCTAGCTGGCACACAAGTACTTCTTCTTTCCATTCTCTGTTACAGAAAACATTCCTAAAGTCAAGCATTACTAGCACACCTCTAGATTTCCTCTTTATTTTCATTTTACAAAAGAAGCTACATTGTCCTTTTATATATATAAATATATATAAATAACTACAGAAAGTGATTAATTCCTTGTGCAGTAAGTACCATAAAATAGTTGAGTAACCTTTGAAATATGTCAAACAGCTCCTTCTGATGGCGTGAATTAAGTATAAGTATCATACAGGCATTTAACTAGAGATACAGAAGACAAGCTGGTAGATGACAATGACAATTCATTTAAGAAATAATCTGTGGCTTCTTTTTTTATGCATAATTAGGAAGACTTTGTCCTATTTTCATCCCTTCAGCAGCTTTGAGCAATTTTCACCAGGCCAAGATAGATACCTGCAAATACATTTAATGCATTGAGAAAGGGTTGCATAGCATTCAGGGAAACTGAGAAGAATCTTGGTGATGAAGAGGGAAATGCTGTTTGCATTTGGAACTGTTCAGTATATTGCTTGGTTTTTTAATTTGTTCTCAGAGAGCAACTTTTAATGGACTTTTGCTTACCTCATCATTAATATCTTGAACTCAGTGCATACAAAAGTGGTTTGTAAAGAGGTAAATTTGAGTCAAAAGGTTTGGAAATAGAGAGACATCAACAGAGAGGAGGAGGAAAATAATGCACAGAATTTTTTCCTGTTTTAATGGCTGTACCAAATTTTCTGCTAGAGATATCACGGTATCTGTTGTCTAACTATTCAAACTTTATTGCCTATCTCTTTGAAAGATTTATAAGTTTTCCCATGCATCTTAAAATCAGAAATCATATTTAACTTCATGGATAGTAAAAAATAGAAATACACATTTTGGCACATTGCTAGTTGATGTCCAAATTTTCATCTTCCAGCACTCACAAGTCCTTCTTGGCAGGACTTTTTGTATCTGTTTATTCCCCAGCCTGTATTGATGCTGGGGGTTGCTGTGACCCAGGTGAAGCACCTTGCTCTTGGCCTTGTTAAACCCCATGAGATTCCCACTCATTCAGCTTGTCCAGGTCACTCTGGATGGGACAGGGCATCCTGTTGTTCAGGCATGTCAATTGTGCCACTGAGCTTGGTGTTATCTGCAATTTTCTGGCGTGCTTTCAATCCTACTGTTTATGTCATTGACAAAAATATTAAACATTACTGGACCCAACACAGGTGTCTAAGGGATAACACTTGTCATTTATTGTTTGGACATTGAGCTGTTGACCACTGCTCTCAGGATACAACCATACAGAAAATTCCTTCATACCTAATAGTCCATCCATCAAAACCCTCTCCTCAATTTAGAGAGAAGGATGTTGTGGGGGACCGTGTCAAAGGCCTGCTTACAGAAGTCCAGATAAGTGACATTTGTAGCCCTTCCCTTGTTCAGGGATGGAGTTACCCCACCATAGAAGGCAAGATCTCTGCACTACCATGTTGGTAAAGCAAGACGTGTCCTAGGTGAAGTGGTGCTGGCTGTCTTGAAATACTTGACTGTCCTCCATGTATAAATTGCATTTGGAGTCCAGTAGCTAGCAGAGTACCTGAGAGGTCAATATTTGGTCCAGTCCTGTTTAACCCCTTCAGCTGGATCATGGAGCAGAATGTGCCATCTGCAAAGGCACACAAAGTTGGGAAGAGTGGCAGATACACCAGAGGGTCATGTTGTCATCTCACATGGATTTTGTCTGGCTGGAGAAATGGGCTGACAGGAGCTCCCTAAACTTCGACAATGAGAAGTACACTGAGAAATCCTGGGCAGGAGCAGTCCAGAAGGGTGTCATTGCAGTAAAGAAAATAAATGGGACCCTGGGCTGCATTAAGCAAGGGATTGCCAGCAGGTAGAAGGAGGCAATCCTTCTTCTCTACTCAGCACTAGTGAGGCCACATCTAAAGTCCTCTGTGTCCAGTTCTGAATTCCTCAGTATAAAAGAGACATGGATATACTGGAGAGAGTCCATGGCCAGTAGCAATTGAACTCTTGGCCAGCACCCCACCAAGCCCCCTCCCACTCTATCCTATGAATTAGTTGGACAACAATGTAACTGGCCACCTGAAGGTGCCTATTCCCAAGTTAAATTCAAAGACAAATGAGGAAAGAAACATGGAAGATGAGTGAAAGAGCCCAAGCTTTCACCACAAGTTGCACCCACTGGACTGAGAAATTACACTGGTCATCAGGCCTCTTATACTCAAGAGAGTGTAGTGTTCCCAGTGGAACTTCTAAGTTTAGACTTTGGAGTTTATATCAGTCAGTGACAAATGTCTGTAGGTCCATTCCTTTGAGAATTTGCTGATGAAGTAGAAGAGCAGAAGTAAGCAAATGCCCCTGTCACAAAGACAGGTTTTGGTGTGTACAGCCTTCAGCTGGAAGCTGACTGTGTTTTGGAGGAATGGTGGCTCCCTTAAAGACAAACAGAAGGCAGAAATTGAGAATTGTGCCTGTCTCCAGAATCAAGGTGCCATCTGAACAGAATGGGCCAGTGCTTTGGGGATTACAACCATCAAATGCTGCCAGCCTCTGATGACCCTGTTGTCATCAGACAGAGTGAGATGGAGGGAGTACCTCCCATGCCAAAGGATTTTGTCAAGAAACTTAGCCAAGAAAAGTGAGTGAAAATAGCATGGTCTCGTGCTGCTACCCTACTATATGTGCTGCAGGTCAGGAGAGAGGAGAGCTCAAGTCAACTGTAGGCTTCCCCAGCAGCATCTGGAAAGGAAAGGCTCTTTACACGAGTCCTAGAGCTGCCAGGGCTTTCCAGAGCTGGTAACTCTAGGAAGGCAAGACGGCTGCTCTTGCTGCTTCTTTTGGTCACTGCCTAGGACTGGAAGGACAGGGCAATTTACCCACCAATCTTCAGCAGCGATCCTTTGTGCAAATTTCCTGTCCCACGACAGCAGTCACTGACCCTTGAGATACATCTTTTATCTGCCACATTCATATCTGCGTTGAGGTGCTGTACCACCTCAGCTCAGCTGTAATTCACACCACTGCCAGGATTATAAACTCTAATGAAATTAGGCTTTCTAATACTCCCTACACAGTCTCCTCCCAGATCAAGATGGCAAAATGTTGACTAAGAATATAGGGGAACTTGTGCACAGAGAGATTTTAGCTCCAAGTGGAGACCTTCTCAAAGGGGCATGGGGCTCTGCACATGGTTTCTAGGCATGCTTGGCATCCCACCATTTCACCTCCTTGCTGCAGTAAGCAGCACATGTTTCCATGCCTCAGATGACACAGAGGGATGGCAACTGGGATCCTCTCTCAGGCATTGACAGTACTGCCTGGAGAAGGAGAGTGGCATAAACCCTCGGGTACCTCACAGATATTGTGGTGTCCTGCAAAGACATGAACAAGTCAGTGAGCTTTCTCGCAGCAGGATGGTGCTGTCTCTGTTGGACTGTCAGACCCAGCCAGGCAGGCAGGCGTGGTGCAAACGAGGCAGCTGAAGAGCCACCTGCCTTTGCTCTCCTTTTTTTGCAGCACTGTAGAATGTACACCCTTGCTGGCTGCTGCCCTGGACTCTTGAGATCCTGCCAGGCTGCTGTTGGCTCCTCTCCCTACTCAGGCAGTCTCTTGTGATCTTGGAGAAGCCTTTCTCCTCTTCATCATTGTGGGAAATGAGACTCTCCTGCAAGCTTACATTGGCCACAGAAGTATTGCCTGTCTGGCCTGATTTCCTCCAGGAGGTACCCAAGAGAGGAGTGTCTGACAGGGCTTCCTGTCTCCCTCTAAAATTTGATTTGATTTGCCCTGTGCACTTGTGCAAAATGCGTACTTCCTGCAATCCTCAATAGTACTCGCTAATCAAATATCTTTAATATTACCCAGCCTGGTAAAAACCTGAAGTTTATGGGATAGTACCACACCATTTATTTGCCTTGCTGTGAGTACCAGCCTGATAGATAAAATTATTTTGGTGGCTGTAAAAACACAGAAATTGTTAAAGTATGCACTAATTTATTAATTTGGATAATATACAATTCGTTTGCACTATTTAAGGCAAATATGTGTATATTTATACTGATATAACCTAAACTGAATCCTAATGTAGTGTTGCAGCTGGTTCAATAGGCATTGTATCAGAACTGAAATTCCGTAGTGACCAAATTGATGACCTTTTCTATCTCCAGCAGCTTTAACAGGAAGAATTAAGTACTGCCAGTGAAGTACTTAAAACACACTTAAAAACACCAGTAAAATATTCTCTCATAACATCCCAATCAAAATCCTCTTTAATCTGCTTATTATATTTCATCTTCTGGTTAGGCACAAGAACAAAAAAGAGAAGAAAAATGCTACATGCTTCAGCCAACATAAATTAGGAAAATACTTCCTGTGTTTTTGTTTTGACCTGATAGAGTCTGAAAAGAGCCTGGATTACTGATTGTTTGCAGTCTGGCTTTGCTCTATTAATATGTGCTTTGAGTTGTCTGCTAGTTGCTATGGAGGGTAATTTCTTTGCCAAGGAAAGAAGACTCTCTTCTCCACCCTCTTTCACTTCCTCCCTCCCCTACCCCCCTCAGTGAATACTGAAAAGATTGACTGTTGGGCTCTGTCATACTTCTCTGAAGAACTACACTGAAAATCAAGTAAATGTAGACCAAGTGTGACTACCGACAATAATTTTTATCTAGTGTCTGACTGATGAGACAACTAATATGCTCATGATTTAATCGACTATGGGGTTTGGAGTAAAGAAATAATTTTGCTTTGGATCAAATTGGAACAAAAGTCATAATTTTTTGTTTCTCCTCAGTAGTGTAAAACATGGTTTCCTGCTGAGGATCATCTGTGAGGTTCACCAAAGTGGGGGTCCATCTAGGAAGCTGTGAGATATATGAGACCTTCTGTCCTTTCTGTTCACTTCCTATGTTTCTTTATACTTGTGATTTTCTTAATCTGGCTTTGACTTTTCTCTAGGTTATTGAGAAGTGTTATGGGTTCAGTGGTGACACACAGAATAGAAATCCTATAGCTGAGGTTTTTTTACAGATTTTTTTTTTAATTTCAACAACTGGGAAGAAAACAGACTTGTTCTTGTCTTACTGATTTGCTGCAACCATGGACTCCAGAGCTATACCTCAGAGTATACCGTGAGTCTTCAGTTACTAATCTTAAATTTCCAGTAAGACTGTTGATTAATTTTGATTGTTATAATTAATTTGCAACAGCCTTTTTGTTTAGCTGTATATAGCAATATATCTTATTACCAGACCTTTGAGATTTGAGATTTATATTTGTCAGGAATTGAAGAATTTATTCCTGCTGCTTGCTGAAATGTTTCCTGTGATTCTTTCCTAACAGAATTTGTTCTTTTTCAAAATTAAGTGGCTGAAGAAATGAGAGACATTCATTCCCTTACTGTCCTTCTCCTTTCTGTGTCTACCATGGAGCAAGGTAGGAAGAACTGTAGAGCAATGGGTAGTTACTAGGGAACTATCTGTTTTACCAACACCTTCAGTAGGCCAATATGAGGAGATCCCTGCCAGTGTAGACATCTGTTCTCTTACTTTGATTATAATTAATGATGATCTGCATTTCACTTAAATAAAGCTTTAGTGCAGTAAATGTAAATGATATCCAATTTCCACTTCAGTGTGGATATCATCCAGTCTCTTGAGCTGACTGACTGAAGAATCTTTGGAAGCTAAACAGCTGGTTCTCAGCTCTTTTTAGTCTCAGGACTGAGATTGCATTTACTCACTTTGGCTCACACCAAAATTTCAGTCTATAAGAAATCTATGTTCATATAGAACACCCTAGCAGTGGTTTTAAATATAATTCACAAATATATGATGAAACATGTAAAGATGAAAGAAGCAGTGTGTTTAGGATCCAATTTTGCATTGTTGATAAAGACTTGATCTTTCTGTAATTACTGACAGTAGACACAGAGGAGTGAAACCGGAATTAAATTGCATTCATGGCTTTTTACATGGCATTGTTTCAGGTCTCTTGACCAGTGCAGTCAAAAGGCAAAGGTGATTTTGAAAATTTCTTGCAATATCTCCAGTTTCATTTAAAAAGCTCTAATACTTGCATGTGACTGGGTATATGAGAAATCTTTTAAGTATGTTTCTTGCCCTCATAGAAGCTTAAAACATTTAGAAGATTTTCAAAGGCTTTTTGGAGTATTAAAAAAAAAGGATGAGGGGACAGCAAAAAAGAAGCATTTCCAGCAATAATTTGAATCTAATTATTTTTAAGAATCCTCTGCTTTTGAATGGGAGTTATACCTAATTTTCAGAGAGTGAAGTCTGAAACATCTCTGAAAAATCACAAAAGACAAGAAAATATCCTGTATGAAAAGGAAGTTCTACATCCCCAAATTCTCCACAGAGGGAAAAAAAAATTGTATTTCAAAGAGTATTTTGTTATCATGCTGCCCTTTCAACCTTTTGGGTGAAGTTCTCTATAAATAAACACAGTCCTCGGGGTTTTTAACTTCAGCTGACTGGTCTTAGCAATGCGTCTCTTCAGTGAAGGTGTCATTCAGCCTCCTCTAGAGCAGTGGTAAAAGGTGGTTTCTGCTACTTCTTAAAAACATTACTTATGAAACACAGGTTCTGGACAAAGTGAGGCACATGTACGATGTGTGTGGAACCTAAGCAAAGAGGACAAGGGTCCATGCCTTGGGGAATACCAGATACCAGAAGCATTTGATAGATCTCTGGATTTTGACAGATGGCTTTTTCTATACAGAGAGAGGAATACAGGGAGGGAATGGTCAAGTTGGGCAGGTTATTTTTGGGAGCAACAGGCAAAAAAGAGGGAGAGAAACAGAAAATAGTACTATAAGCAGATGCTGAGCTTCTGTGTTGTGGCAACAACTTTTATATTGGTCCTCTTCTTGGCCAGTTATTTAGGTCAACTCTCTTTATTGTGTGCATCTACAGGTACAACATTTATTATAGTGGAGCTCAGGCTCTGTTTTGCAATAATTTTTCTCTGAAAAACTGCTGTCAATTGCTTTTTGTCTCAGTATTTTCATCTCACATTATAGATATAGAATACTTAAAATGTCTTTAAAAGCAGTGCCTTTTGAAGTCTACAGTTTATTTTTCTGTGGTACAAAGTGAATTGATGTGTGTGGCAAACAAGGAAACAAAGAAGTGTTGCTTACTCAGATTTTTATTCAAACAAAAAATTACTCTTATCTTTCAAGAGAAAATATTCTGATGAATACCAGATATCTTCAAGATTTCCAAATTACCTAAAAAATGCTAAGAATTCTGAGTGATATGTAAGAAACCATACTATGAGGAAGTGAGCAGCTCAATAGATGGTACTTGGTGCTTACCAAGTAATGCAATACTGTATGCAGACAAAACTGATAAAAAGCATTGTGTTACCTCTTAAACATCCAGTACTTCTTGTCATATAAAAGGTGGAACTTATGGACACATAGTGCATGTATGTTTTGTGTGCCTAGTAGAGAGTGCACAGTTAAAATTTTACCTAAGTGAATATGCAAGTAAATTCTAAATAAGAAAATTTAAAATTAGTTGATCTAGTTCCCTAATATGGTAAAGTGCCTCTTAACATGTATTTCAAAATGTTTTGGGTTTTACAAAGCTCAATCATTTTACTTGCTCAGACACATGCATGTGTATTGTAACTCAGCCAGAGCTCCAAACTAAGGCCCAAATCCAAGTATCTTTAAAACTCGGATATGGTCAGATCCAAAGTTTTGGTTCAGCTCATTATAAGACAGCTGCAAAATCTGGATTCTGATGCAGTAACTTCCTCAGGGTTTGTAGTGTCCAGATGTTTGGTGGGGAGTGTTTCTTGGTGGGGTCATTGTAGCATTTGTTCTTTGTCTTTTTAAAAAATATATTCTTTTATGTTAATATTCATCTTTTATCTGACATATCTGTTGAGACACTAAGCTTTATATTGAGCTTGAAATGCTGATATGTCTTTAATTCTGGTTTGCTGTTTTTCTTACCCTAATAGAAGCATGGATAAACATGATATTGTAGAGAGACTATCTTGCACAAATTTGTGGTGAGATTCTGCTGCTGAACACTGTCTTGGATTCAGCCTTGAAGTGAACCAATGTATCATTTCAGAGGCTGGAAATCCTCAAGACCTCACTACTGCCTTATAAGACAAATAACCTAGTCACTGCAAATTTAAAACCATGGAGTAAAAGTACTTTAGAATATTTACCTCACTAACACAATGGTGTCATGTTCATACTGAATTAATAATGTCATTTAGACTATAATATCAAACACAACTTGTTTTCAAACCCAGGACTGTTTTGGTGGTGAAAACCACACAATTTGTAATACACTGGTGTGATGGTTTAGTGTTTGCTGTTTTATATATGACTAGAACTCAAAAAGCAAAACAGGCTTACCTTAAAATTACAAAAGGTAGTCTATTCACACATACATTAAGAAACAAGAAGAAAAAAAAGCAAATTAAACCTTCAAAACATCCTTCTCTCCTCCCACAAGCATTCACTTTCCTACACACAACATAAAAAGACAAAACCTGTAATTTCTGACAGTGTTACTATTTAAAAAGAAACTTTCATCAGTTCTTTTAGGAAAGGAGTCTATATGAGCCTTATGGAGACATGGTCACATGAAGAACAGTCTTTGGGTGGCTTTCCTACCTATTAGCAGCTTTCCCAACCCTCCATATAGGTCATAAACTGCTTATTGTGGGTACTGTTTTAAGGGTGCTTTCTCTACTATAACACAAAGATACTCCTCTTTTTCCTGTTTCCACAATCTTCATCTCCAAACTAAACATCTCCTTTTTTCCTCAGGAGCAAGAAAACTTTGTATCACTTATTACTAGCACTTTACATCCCCCCCAAACAGCATCTATATGTTACAGGAAAAACAGTCCATTCTCCATAATTTCTAGAAATGTCCCAGCCAC
Organism: Aegithalos caudatus; assembly: GCA_013389925.1. Classification (NCBI taxonomy): domain Eukaryota; kingdom Metazoa; phylum Chordata; class Aves; order Passeriformes; family Aegithalidae; genus Aegithalos; species Aegithalos caudatus. The sequence continues at coordinate 103 of WEIU01006553.1, read as the reverse complement.
ATTAGGCCACTCCTCTTACTTTTTCCCAAACAGTCTTTCCACTCTCTCTTCACTGACTCAGTTCCATGATGTTTCCTTACGGTTCAATCACTTTGTCTTGCCT
>WEIU01006552.1:170656-182900 GCA_013389925.1 Aegithalos caudatus | reverse complement strand
TAAGGAAACTGGCACTGGGAACATTCTGCAAACAATTAACACATTAAGCCCTTTGGCTTTATTTTCTCTTGTTATTCTTAGACACTGGTATTTCCAGGAGTGCTGATACATTTAGGATCATTGCAAGAGTGGACAGGTTTCTCTAGTGGATAGAAACTGGAAGGAAATTATGCACATACTGAACAGGCCAGCTAGGAACCCTGCCTAGCTGAAAGCCATGCAATCTGAGCCACTCCGCCTTCATTAAAATCTCTTCTGCAAAAATAGCCTTTTCAGTGATGTCCACCAATATTGTCACATACATAAGTCACAGTGATGCTGTCATGATCTTGGTAAATATTTGTAACCTTTCCCTTAGAAAGAGAGCTGTGCCCTATATTTTTCAGTGAAATTGTTTTCTTTAGCTTATAGGCCTTTATATTCTCAGTGTTTAACATATATATGCCTGGGAAGAGAAAAATTATTTGAAGTATTTTGATTCTCCACTTCTATACATAAGTGAACTTATTTATCATCTGTTATGGTAAAACATACTAATTTTATTTTTCTTATTTCTGAATGTAATGTTAGTACAAGAGTTAAATGGTGGCAATTAAATACAACAATCTCTAAAAGCCTGCTTAACTAAAACGATGTAAATATTTCTCACTAGAAGGAAAAACATCCTGAAATACCTCTTCAGTCAGGCTGCTGCACTTTCTGTATTGCTTTTAATGCTGAAATATAGTAACTTCTATCAGCACAGGATCTCTCAGCATGACAGATAGATCAGAAGCACATCTCTTATGTGCTGGTCTGAAAAAGAGAAAAACCAATATTCTCTTTCACTGGATTTACCATGCAGACAGAAAAAAAGGTAAGTGCATTAATGGTGACAGAATTTCTTTTTCCCATTCCAGGACATGACAATGTTTTACAGAAAAAGACCCACCATGCACCCTCATCCATAGATGTAAATGTAAGTAAATTTAAACCCATTTTCCCAAAATTCAACCACAAAGATAATAAAGGGTTGTAAAATTTACCTGTAAACAAGCAAAGAATCATCATAATAAAAAAGCCAAGAGTCATCATGCTATACTGCAGTTCCTCTTGTTTGGCTGGCCAGTTGTACATACATCAACTTCTAATGATACACAATCTAACCCAGCTACAGAAAACAAGACTTATCACATGCAGGATTACTACAAAAACACTTTTAGGAGCAGCAGAAATGTGTCTCCTCTATGTTATGTGAACTAATACACAGATCATAAGACATTTTTCTTTTTAAAACACCATATGCTTTCCCTGTCTGCATCTGGATTGCCTGGTATAGGGAACGTTGCATTCATATGGCTTCTCTGCCTTGCTTAGGAAGTAGCTGCTGTTAAGCCCTGGTTGAATGCAGATAAATTGCAGATGATTGCTCTCTTCAAGCCCAGACTTCAAAGTCTTCATGTGAATCTATATCTGAACAAATAGTCTGTACCAAAAAGATGACAGGTGATGGTTTAAATAATACCTATTACTACTGCACAGATGCACTCAGCAGACCAGAAAAGAGGTCAGTTTACAGTCTTTGTGACTTGAATTGTTCAATATAATCAAATTGATTTGAAATAGGCTTATCCCACTTAAAACTGCTTGTGGAGATCTGCTGAAGAATATCAAGAACAGCAGAGTGACATGAAGAAAGCAATTTAATGAAATTCTAGTGAAAGTAAATTATTATATGGGGTGAATATGTAACCTTACATATATATGTACGGTTATAAATTAGGCTAGCTGGGACCATGTAGGAAATCTAGTGCACAAAAAAAATCAGAGCTCAATGTTCATACCAATCCACCTCACTGTATATTTAGAACTGTAAAAGCCACATACAGAGAAGTCAAGGATAATGATGGGTTTTGGAAGAGATTCTCTAAACAGAAGGACTAAATTAATTATTTTATTTTTTCATTTGATGTTTCCAGTTTGTCATTCTGATTAAATAAAGTTAGTCTCAGGTTTCTTCGAGAGGACTATTTGGCAAGGCCCATGAAGACAGGAAAATGAAATCAAATACCATAACAACAAAGAAATAATAATAAAAAAATAATAAAAAGCAAAATATGAAGAGAATATGGTAGGAGACAACAAAATGATAAATGCCACAAAGGTTTTTAGAGAGGGATTCTTCGTGACTTCTCACAATACATAAATAAGGAGGCACCAAAAGAAATTATCCAGTTTAAACAAAAGGAAATGCTTTTTCCACATAGCTTCTTAATTGGAGTGTGGAATTCATTACCACAGGAAGTTGTGGAGGCCACAGCATAAAAGAAATTGAAAAAAAAAAGGGGGGAATTTGTGGAGGATAAACCCACTGGTGGCTATTAGACACAATGGTCCGGATGCAAATTTTAGCACAGGAAATTCTTAAACTATCAGTTACTGGAGGTGAGGATAATCGTTTCCTACATCCCCTGTTTCTCATCCTTCTTTTAAAGAACACTTTGCAGGCCACTGCTTGCAATAGGACAGTGCATTGGCTAGACCTTCAATGGATACATATAGAAGTTGTTATAGTCTTAAGTCAAATTGCATTTACCACGGTGTCAGAAAAAATGGTAAGTCACCACCACCAAGCAAAATATGAAACCAAATTCTGCAATTTGCATGGTTACCCAAAGCAAGAGATGCAATTTTCTGAGGATGGCATAAGATAATTCATAGTACCTACAAATTACATGCTTGCTAAGGTGCTACATCAAGGAAACCCTGAGTTTTGCATGCCAGAAATCTCCTTTTGCAGTGAGCAGCACCCAAATGGAGACTCATGTCTGGGTTGAACCTCAACAACTAGGAAACACACCTTTCTTAGCTTATCCAAAAACTCTTCAAGAAGGAGCACTGGGAGTGCTATATATAAATAATCCCTATGAGTCTGAAATATGTCTAGTCTTTTCAAATAATAAAAATGCCATTCTGTATACCAAAAACATTGCCAAGCAAATGTATCCAAGAATTCAAACAAGGGTAGGTACCAGCAAATGCTGTGCTGTCCTTCTGCTGCCTCTAACAGCATGAAAAGCTGAGCATTCTGGTGACATCTTCATCAAAAACTTTACAGCAACATTTTTGCCATATGCTATCTTACACTTCAAGAAGATTGGGGTCTAAGTCCCTAAAATGGGAAATGGGGGATAGGGGAGATTGTTCGTATTCATGGTTGCAGCAAAAAAAACCAACATGTCTTGTGACTCAGGAGGGCTAACCCCAGAAATGTAATGTTGCACAACAGAACTAACCACAGACATTCCCAACTACTGTGAACAATGGGACATGCTCTAGTCTGCTGAAAGTTTGTAAAAGGCAAATTGTTACTAGCAAGAGCTAGACTTCATGCCAAAACAAAACCTCTCATTTTGCTCATAAAGTCCACTCATGCATTTGCTCAGGATGAGGCTTATAATCCAGGGAGCAGAATGCTTCTGGGGTAGTACAGCAACATTCAGTGACATGCAGTGCTGCCCAGAGGGACAAAGAAAAGTCCAGGACAGAAAACCTCAGGGTGTCCCACTGAGCACCTGTCTCCTAACAAGTAAGAAAAACTTTCGTGTTCATTGGGGCTCAGTAGCAGAGACTGATGGCTGCATGAGGTTGCCAGGAATACAAGACCTTGGAAACAAGGTGGAGAACTTGCTCACACCTAATTAGCTACACATTCAGGGGTGTTAGCACCCAGCTACTATATCTGTATGGGGGAAAAGCCTTCATCAATCATTCTTACACCTCCTTATGTGAAACAGCTTAGTAAACTACATCAGACTTCAACACATTACATTCAAAATCTTCGTACCATTTTCTCATGATCCTACATACACCTAAATTTCATATTTTAAAGTAACAATCCTCATTATTATATTCATCCATAAAATTGTAATTTAAAACTTTTCTTTTTGTATTAAGAAGCTTGATAACATCTGTTTAAGTATCATTTCCTTTAAACTAAAGATCTCGTGGTTCTGTGTTTGGTCACTACATTTTTCTGCTATTGAAAGNAAAAAAAAAAAAAAAAAAAGAGCACACGCCCAAGTGATCAAAAGAAAGTTAATTGCTGAGACTGACTTACGATAAGAACCAACACAGTCAGCACTTTGAAAGCGTGGCTCAGAAGAACCGGCACCAACAGAGAAGCTTTCTGTAGTCCTCTGATATTTACATTAGAAGGCGTTTGTGCCAAGCCCAGCAAATTTTCTGACTGAAGGCAGCAAGTCTCGTGCAGAGGGTGAGGAAGGAGGGGCAGGCGAGGGGCTGCGGGCAGTGGGAGCTGCGGGGTGAGTTCCTCTCCCCCCAGCTCGAGGGGTAGGAGGAACAATGCTGAGAAAGGCAGGCGGCTACGCCCGGGTCAGGGGAGGCGGACAGTCGCCCACCGGCGATAGCCTGCACCACGTCCTGGCTTCTCGGTTAACATTTACACGTTCGCAGCTGCGAACTACGGAGCTTTATTTCCTTGTCTGACTTGGTGACTTCAAGGGGAAATGCATTTGAAGATTAAATTTGCTAAGTGATAAATTATAAAGGGGACAATTTTTATGCATCACTAGTGGGCATTCCTTGACTGACATCTATGTAACCACGACAGCTTTTCTTTCCCAAGGAGACCAGCAGTTACTGCAGCACGTTCCAGGTCCTGAGCCAGGCGTGTGGTCACCCCAGGGCAGCCACTGGGGACCCCAGGTGCAACCCAGCCCAAACTCCCCTTTGTCAACATCCTCTCCTCACCTCCGGGCAGACATCTCTGCCTGACTTCCCTGCCCCTCCGTTAATACCCGTACGGACTGGTTCCACACAGAGGGCAAAACCGGGTTGATATGAAAAGATTGCATTTCTTATAGGGCAGTGCAAGAAGATGCTGTACCAATTAATTAATCATACCCGCCTCAGACACATTTGCGATTAGGGGGATCCAAGCATTGCTTATGTGTAGCAACTGCACCCTGCACCCCCACGTAGCAGGCAGGCGAGGCTGGGGAAATAGCAGCTCGGCACATCTGGCAGCGTTTGCAGTGGCACCCACAGGTCACACTGACGAGCAGGTTTCCCTCAGGACATCAACCCCACGCCCGGGCACCGCGGCTCCAGCCCTTCCTTTCCACGGCAGCTCGGAACCGAACCTCCATTCCCCGGCACCACAGCCCGAGCCATCAGCCTGCGGTGCCTGCGGGGGACCGGGACAGCCCGAGGTGCCACAGCCTCTCACTGCACCCGTGTCCTGGCTCTGCCCAGCCTCGCTGCTCGGGCACCGGCTGAGATCGGGCCCTGCCCGCCCTTCCTGCGGAAAGGGCTGTTCGTGCCGAGGGAACCCTGGCTGTGGGGTCCTGCAGGAGCTGCGGGACCCGCGGGAACATCCCCCCCGGCCCGCCCTGAGAGCGAAGAGCAAGCGGGCAGAGAGCCGGGGCAGCAGCCGGGCAGCGCAGCGCGGCCTGGGCCCCGCCGGGCACAGCTGCCGGCAGCCGGGAGATGAGGCCATGCTCCCGCACAGCTGGCACAAAGGCGTGGATGCCTCTGGGAAACCGCGCCGACCTCCTGCAGAGAGCAGACAAAGAAGGGCTTGAGCTCTGTAAAGCAAGGAGGTGGCAAAGGCACTGGTGTCTGACAGCGTCACAGTCCACAGGCAGCTTCGATGAGACATTTTAACAAGGGCTTCAGGCACACCTAACCTGTGTCGAAATTCAGGGCACAGCTCACTACCAAAGGGAGGCAAAAATTGTGCTGATTCCCTCTCTCACACTTATTTAGACTGGCCAGCAAGCTTTTGCTTATCTTCTTAATGAAAGTGCATACATCCTCACACTGTATATTTTTTTCCAGAAAAAAAATCCAATAAATGAAGAAAAAAGGAATCCTGTATACATCATATGCTCATTGTCACAGTTTTGTTCCCATTCCTCATACCACAAACAGACACAAAGCAAGGCATATGCACGTCTTGATCAGGGTCTCTGATCTGCCACCTTGTGCTTTGGAAGGGTGAACAGCTGCTGATGCAATTGCTAGTCTAGGGATTCCTGTAGTATTTTATAGAAAATTTTTCATTTTCTGTGAAAGGACTCATTTTTTTTTCCATGTTTTCATAGAAATATAAGGGTTTTCTGAGCAGCTTGGGATGCTAATTTCTGGGCATAACCACAGTGGGATAACCATTGCACACAGAGGGAACAAACCAGGCACAAAGTAGCCCATAGACAGGACAAACTGACCCATACAATGTGGCAGCAGTGACTGGGCCATGTAACAAAACCACAGTTGACATAAGCCTGAGCATGAGTTTAACCAAGTTCATTTCCCATTATAGAAATTCCCAAAGTGCTTTGGCGATGCAGGACCTCCAAAACCCTGAGTATGCAGAAGAGAGGTCTGGGTAAAAATATGGAGTATACACACAGTTCTTACACCTCATTAAATGGTCCCTTTCTGTGTAACAGCTGCCCCAGATGACACTGGTGGGTGGAGAAGAGGGAAGGGTTTACTAGGATTAGAGAAGGGCATTTACATAGAGAGGCATTCCATAAGCCCTCAAATCCTTAGAGTGTCCTGGCTGACATTGTATTGCATAGTACATCAATTAAAAAAGCTCTTAAACACCACTGTCCTCGTTGCATTGGAAAGTGCTTCACCACCTGGTCAAAAACGCAGAGAGCACTTTAACTCCTTCACAAGTACATCTCATAATTGACATATTTCAGTTAGAAAACTGCATTTTATTTAAAAATTTTGAGCACTGCTGGCTGTCCTAACCCCAAGCACCCAGGGCTGCAGTCCACCCTGCCACATTAGTGCCCTGCCAGTGCTGCCTCCCCTCAGCTCCATCATGCAGGCAAACACATAATCACCTTCAGGGCCTGCCTCTGACATCCTGCTCTGTTCTTTACTGATGACCTGTCCAAACCCACTCATCAGACAGCCACCCCTTTCTATGACCCTTGACTCAAATCTAGAGCAAGGGAGAGGAATCGCAGAATATTTTTGCAAACATGTCATAGTCAGGATGGAAAAAGCCAGTCTGACCAATTCAGCACCGAAACAACAGCAGCTAAAGTCAATGGGTTATTCCTAAGCGTGCTGTTAAGCAAGAGCCACAGAGGTGATGTCTGGCACTTACTGGGTAAAAGTTCTCTGTACACTCACTGCCTTTGTCCACGCTGCTCATGAATAACCATCTCTACTTACACCTTGCAGCTTTGAAATACTCCAACATATCTTCTTAGAAATTAGAAATATCAGAACTATGTATTTTTCATAATTTATATTAAAATAATATATATTTATATAAAATAACTATTAATGCTAATAATATATATTAAAATAGAAATTAGAAAAAATAAAAATAAATTAATTTCTCATTTAGTGAGACAGTAAGTGTAATTGTTATCAAGCTATCAATCACAAAGCAAAAACAATATGAGCTAATAAAATAGTCCATTAGGAACATGTTAACAGAGGAAGAAGACTCTACAAACTTAAAGAAACAATTATGATATTTCTGTAGACTAAGAAATTGTCATATGTTACTGTTGCAATAACGTGTATCTGAAACAAAACCTCCTATCTGTTACAAGTTTACACATTCAAAGCTGAGTGAACAGGCTATTGCAAAGGGAAGCATTTCCCCTATTTTTTCCAGGTAGCTGTTTATTAGTTTTGGTGTTTTAGCCCATCTCTCAGAGGGGAAGAAAAACTGAATTATTTCATCTACATAAGTGAAATCTTACAACTGTGAGTAAAACATGTTTAGATGTCATGATGTGAAAATGAAAGTTTTAGTCATGGAAGGCAGTGAGGAGGAAATTTTTCCTCAGATTGCCTGGTGGTTCCAACTCAGTGCCAAAAAATATACCATCTCTCAGGAGCAGGTAGATGACTTCACACAGAGAATTTCCCTGAGGACCAGAAAAGAATCTTCAGAATAAAATGGAAGGTATTGAGAGATGATTGGATAGATAGATAGATAGATAGATAGATAGATAGATAGATAGATAGATAGGCTGATAAATCGATCCCATTGTCCCCATGCATAAGTCAACAACTCTTTTCTACAGGCAAGAGGTAGATCAGATGAAGAGGGCACATGCAAACCAGGGAAAAATAAAAAGGAATGAGTAACTGATCCAGACAACCACAATCTATTTACAACAATACATGCAGTAACAGGTCTGGCTGAAACACGTGTAGGAAAGCCTGTTAGAGAAATCATGCCATGCTCAGTGTTAGATGTTAAGTTTTCTTAGCCAGGGATTAAAAAAATTGTTTCCAAATACATTTATCCTGCACACTGTCAGGAAATAGTTTAATGAAAGCTGTTGCTCAGCCTTGCTTCTTTTGCCATGGAGTAAAGAAAACAGTAGTGGTACTGGAAACACTGACAATGGCCATTGATTTCTGTGTTATCTGCTGGAACTTGTTTCTGGTGCTTACCCAGCTCTACCTGATTGACTGCAAGCTTGAGTAAGACCTAGCACTAAGAATAGCTCTAATCACTGCTCAAACATTTCCTTCTGCAGGCAAACCAACACTGACCTGTTACAGTTGGTATGATTATACTTTAAACTTCCACAAATGCCCTCTGGTTTTGAGGTACTTGCAATGTTTTTATTTGGTTACATGAGAAAGCAGAAAATTGGTGCAATTACCCATGGAAATGGCATCCTGAATACACTATGAAAAATAGATTTGCCATAATCATAAAGCTTGAAAAAACCTGAATCATCTTCTGCTTCACCAAATCCTGGGAATAAGTGAATTTATATTATTTTGTATTGAGAGTGCAGTCTAGAGGTGGAAGACAGAGAAAGAGGGATGGAAGGATATCTATGGGGAAGACTTACACTGACCAATATACAATGCAAACTAAAAAATACTGCCAAAACAACTTTGCCTTAAGGAAGGAAAAGGAATCAAAGCCAAAATGTGACTGCGCAGTGGAAGAGACTGAAGCAATCACTAATTCTTTTTTGCTTGCAGAGGGCCTCTGTCACCCTCCTGTAAAAGCACAAACAAAGCAGATTAACAGGCAGACTGTGTGGAGTGCTGACTGTGGCTGAAACTTAAAAATATGTCAGTGAGATAAATGACAAGTTCATGTTTTGATAATACAGCAGTGTAACCCTGAAGCTCTGGGCTGTCTGGCTGCACTGGCACAGCGAGGAGCAGGGGAGGTCTCCCCAAGGCTCCTTGTTCCCCCTGGAGGGGAAGGTTTCATTTGCTCACAGTTTCCTCTCACCACATTCCAAACAGACACATGGGATTTTCCCTCTGCGTGGCCAAGAATCACACAGATTACAGACTAGGGCGAGCCCAGGGCTGAGGCACTTCCCAGCTATCACTCATGTGCCTCACAGATCAGAAACACAGACTTTGGGCAGGCATGTGCTTTGCTGAACTGAGGCCTGAGCTAGTGGCTCAAGAGTGCTAGTACAAGAAATATTTATTACATCCAAAGGTTCCAGATGTGGCTAGAAACAACCCAAAAAAAAAAAAGCTGGTATAACAGAAGTACAAGGAATCCTTTTTGTCACCATCTCCAGGCTTTCTACCTCAAACACTCCTGAAAAATTTGCCCTTCTGGTTATCTGATGTGGAATGTAATATTTACACAACAACATATTTTTAAGCAAAAAGTGACCCACAACATTCTATAATCGATACCGGCATTTTTCATGTTCTGCCTTGGTTTTATTGAGCCTGATTTATTATTTTTGTCAAAAATACCATTTCACATTTTGTCTTTCATTCTGCATTTTAACTTCACCAGCAGTTATCAACAGCAAGTGCCAGTAATTCTGCACTTTTGGGGGGGCCCCGCATCCCCCATTTTTCTTTAGATTATATTCTGATAATGTTAATAATAATTTTATCCCTCATTTAATAAAACTGTACTACGGATACAAAACTAGCCACCACAGAGAAATGTGATTGTCAAACTTTTAATGGAAGCCTTTGAGAATTACAATTGAGTACTCAACAGTATCTTGCAGGAAAGCTATCAAAGTTTGATACAGTTTTAATTTTGAACTATCTTTTATTTTTTATTTTCCCAAATAAGATTAGTTTACATTTTTAAGAATTCGGATTTTTTAAAAAGTGGATAAAAGGACTAATGTCAAGATTAGCAATAGTAAAGTATACCTTGAAATTTTCAAAGCTTTTGATGTGAAGAACTCTTGCAAACAAACTAAAAATGTGGACAGGCTAAGTGAACCACAGGGTAGACTGAGGAACTTCAAGGGATGCTCAGGAGGAATTCACAGCCCAGTTGGCAACAAGTCATGTGTGACTTTTCTCAGAGGAGGCTCCTGGAAGAGAGCACCCTTCCCAGTGACCTGGGCAGTGGGACAAAGGGCACTCTCAGCAAGTCTGGGGAGGGCAGGGCGGGCACGGGCAGTGTCCCATGGAGTGCAGGCTGGCTGGGCTGCAGTGGCAGGCTGAGGGAAGGGATGATCCCCCTGCCCAGTGCTCCTGAAGCTCCCACCAGGGCACTGTTCCACCTGTAATCACACAGGCATTAACAGAACTCATCAAAACATGAGCAATTTTGAAGTAAAATACCGAGGGCTCAACCTGAGTCATCAAACAAAGCTCAAGAGTAAGTTTGGATACTGACCAACTAAGAAAAAAAAAAAAAAAGTGACTGAAGAGTTAAATGATGAAAAATGAGGCAGGATTATTTTTTACAATAACTCCCTTGCCTCTATCTATTTTGCAGTTCTTCAGTATGTGTGTAAATCCCCTTGCAGTCACAAAAACGATGTGATAAAGAGCTCTCGATAACCTGAATGTCGGAGGTGACAACACACCTTGGAAATATCAGGCAGAGGACACCAGCTCTGTGGATGGAGAAGGAAATGCTGTCAGCAAAGCTTCATGTTTTGATCCACTTGAGTGCACGTACAACATAGGCTCCTGCTCTTATCTTGAGGAAGTTTTTCTTCCTATGTCTCTCACTTGCTCAAGAGGTGAAAGTAAGCTGGTCTGCCTGGAAACAAGAAAAGGAGTGCAGTCCAAATTTTCCAATGGCAACAAACCCTCTTCTCTAATCTAGCCATGTTTTACAGTGCCCCCTGACAGTCTGCTCCCCCAAAGGCCTTTCCTGAGGCTTGTGTCCTCCCCTGCTCCTGTGTTTCCATGCCAGCAGCAGAGCCAGCTCTTTATGTTCCTGTTCAGCTTCCCATTCCTGCTCTCCACATGCATGAGGCCACCTGACAGATCACAAGGCAGAATAAGGGGGGGCTCTTCAAAATCTTGCCTGGAAATACTGATTCCATCAATGCATTGATGCATGCACTCATTTCTATCTAATTACACTTTGAGCAAATAAGATCACAGGTATGTAGTTCTAGTTTAATCAGACCCTAACAGCTCTGAAAAATGATCTTTCACTATCATGGATATAATTTCTTCTACAAAAGTACACAGAATAATATTTCACACTCTGTTTTGCACGTATGCTGGTGTGCTGTTTTCTTTCAAAGAGTTAAAAAAGCAGAATTACCTCATGCAACACAGGATAATATTTTTCAGTTAAATAATCTTTTTGGCAAAAAACACAGATTTGGGTGCAACTATAACTATTTGCAGGCGGGGACTTGATTAGTTGATTAGCTTCAACTGAAAAAGCCTGAAGAGAGGGGAAATATCAATTAATGTTTTGATTTTTCATTTTTAAAATATTTTTATTAGAAATGTTTGGGAATATGACACTGAATTTAAAAAAATGCAAACAAAAACCTCCTAGGGTAATAATATTTTTTCCTCTTTTTTAGTTCAACAAAACAAGAATAAATGTATAATTTTAATCACAGACAAGATTGAAAATGAAACTTAATCCAAAATCTAAAATGACTCCTAGAAAATCAATGGCAAGGCAATACACCAGAGAACTCTCCCACAGCCTCAAGAACAACAGTTGCTTGAGATTTATGCCTGCTTATATAATGAACCACAAACTCTTATAAACCTACTGCCAGCATCAAACAAAGCTTGAGACAGAGTTACACTTCTGGTTAATGGCAGTAATCTCCCAGTTCAACACATTCATCTTCCATTCAGCTGCTGGGTGTCTTAAAAATGAAAGACAACAGCCTGAGATCTGTGCTTTTACAACAGGGTTTAAATTTAAATAGCAGCTCCCTTCAGTGTTACTATTATATTCTATTAGGTTATGTGAATGTTTACTCAGGAAATTAAATGTTGGTTTTTTGTTTTTGTTTTTGTTTTT
>WEIU01006552.1:126034-170611 GCA_013389925.1 Aegithalos caudatus | reverse complement strand
TTTGTTTGTTTTTTTTTTGTTTTGTTTTTTTCTCATGCAGACCAATTAGTAGTGGAGAACATTTAAAGAATTAACACTGAGTTATTTACTTGCTCCTGAAGGAATGCTGACTCAGATGTGGGGTTTTGGCTATCCTTTATTAGGAGCAATTATTTTAGTTAAAAAACAATGGATAAATAAATTAGAATTTCTGGGAGAGCATTTTCCCAGTGGAAAACATCTATTTATGAATGTCCAGATGTTTTGAATAGGGATTGCAGAGAAAACTTGGGGAACAGCTGCCAGCAAAATCACTGGACCCCCAGATACCTGTCTGTGAGTCCTGCCCTCTGGGACTGAGATATCTGCACTATACACCCTCAATCTGGGAAACTGATTTTCCTAAGAAACAAGATCACACTTTGAAAGCTTTGCTTAATAGAGTAATTCTCAGGCCACAACCTACTTGTGATCCAGTGACTCACTCTGACACTCTTCCATGTGCCAAAAAGGTGGGTCTGGAGCAGGGCATGTACAGCTCACCCCACTAGGACACAGCTTTCAGCCAAAGCCACTTCACAGAGAAGCTGCCAGGTTTATCCTCATATGCTGCCTGCCTTTAGCAGCTTAATTATCTTATCAGTTTCAGCGTCATATAGCTATCTAAAAGCACCTCTGTGGGAAAGAGACACTCTTGGGAAAAGGGTATTATCCCTCCTTTCAGGTCTGACCTCAAAACTTTTTCCCAAGCCTAAGCATTTGTTATGACACCAATTTCAAACCTCTGCAATAACTCACTGTGATAGAGGCAGCAGCCAGAGCTCACACCCTGCCCAGAGCCAGGAGGCTTGAAAGCCCTGGAAATCACCCTGCCATGTTCTCCCCACCTCCGGTGGTTGCCAAAACAACTCAGCTATCTGCATCAAACAGCTGGCAGAGGGCTTTCAAAACTCACTGGGCCGGCAGGTGTTGCTATGAAAATGCAGGGGCCAGATCTGTTCTGTTCTGTGTGTGAAGACTGACACGGAGGGACACCCTGGAGGGGCACACAGGGGCACCCTGTGAGGCCAGGACAGCATCCCTGCCTCTGGGTGAATCCTGCACCTAAGCCAACCACAGCCAGGGGGAACTGGATGTAATCTCTGCATCCCTCCACCAGGGCTGGCAGTCTCCCTGCCTGTTGTGTCACTGTCTTTCATGATTATGGGTTGCTACCACACACTGAGAAATGTCAGAGCTGGAGGATAAAGCAGGCAGCTTCCAGCTTTACAAGAGAGAAAACAGACTCAGTGAGCTCCTTTGGGGAAGGTCACTCACAGAGAAATATGTTGTAGACAATAAAAGCAAAACAGGACCAAGCATCATATCTAGATTAAGGGCAGCAGTACACAATAACTAGGATGATATTTGTAGGGTATTAACATAGGGTTGATTCCATATTGATATGATATCAGAGTAATGTTACTGTCTCACATCACTACATAAAGTGTGAAAGTGTTTTTTCATAATATTTATACTATTCATTTGGCCTTTGAAAAACAAGTGTGTTCTGATTTTCCTACAAATACTCAGCAGCAAATACTGCCAGAAAATACCATTTATTGGAAAACAAAGAACTAAGAATGGGTTACATGAAAGACAGAGGGCAAGATCATGCCTTCAGCTGCTCTACAGAGGCCAAGTAACCTGGCAAGCTCCTGCATTTCAGCAAGAGGAGAGCACAAAAGGAATTTTAATTCCTATGTTACTTCTGGTAGAGCATAACATAAATTCTAACTGTTAATGGATGCTATAAACAAGGTTCTAGTCCTATTAATATCCCTGTTCATGATTTGTTTTACATACAAAGTGCTAAGAAATAGTCCGTAAGGCATGTTTCACTTGTCTGAACAACTATAAACAAATCCTGCTGCAATTGTCCACTCCAGGCTTGTGGTACTTGAGATGCTAATGACTTCTCAGAAGCCTTTTCTGCTGACTTTCAGACTTCTAGAAAGAGCTTCTAGAAAAAGTCCTTTGACCCTGCTATTCCTTGATCACAGACAGACCCAATATTTATGCACCTCAGTTTCCAATTACTCTTTAAATGTCCCACAAAATTCCAAAGAAAAATAAATCTCCCTTGAAACTAACAATCAGATCCTCAGATTAAAAAAAATATTCTTTTCAAGTTCTACATTTTCTCTAATATTTGCCAAAACCTATACTGACTCTTAGCCATAAAGTGTCTTTCAATATTATACCACACATTTTATATTTTTAACCCCCTCATCTCCTGAAGTAATAAAATTTCCATCTCACATTTGTCTTTGCTTTGATAGATAGCATGCAAACATTTCATGATGACACATTTGCTATCAGATAAATTGATTTTTCATGAAGGATTTTTATCTGATTAGAACTTTTTCCAGCAAAAGCCATAGTAAACTGGAGGGAAATCTCATTCCTCATATGTGATGCCAATATTTTTCAACTATTAGGGAAGAAAGACATTGCTATTTTACTTAATCTTATGGACTCCTGGCAACTTTTGACTTTGAAGCATGACAACAGGCTTCGTATAGATCCAGAATAATTAATTCTTCACAGGGAATATGAGAGAACATATGGTCTCCTGCCTGTAAAACCCTTTTTGCTATATACACATTATACACTATATATACCATAGTGTAGTCCCTGGTGTAGGTACTACTGTGGCTCCAACGCTGCCCTATGCTCATTAGTCCAATGTTTTAGTCCAGTCTAGTCCCAAAATGTCAAGACAAAGGCAAATAATCTTCCTCTCCTGCTGACTGCAATTATGTCTTTACACAAAAGCATAGAAGGGGAATTTCTATTCAGTATTTATAAGGGCCCTGTTATATATAGGTATAGCCAACAAACTGTGACCTATTACTCCTTTCTCTCCCTTTTTAAAGACATCTTTCTAACAGATTTTTTCTGACAAGTTTGAAAAGCCATGAATTTTAAGTATACCTGAGCACCATATTCACAGCAGGTTCTGAGGACTTATACTGCCAGATGACATTATGAGAGAGAATCCTCTTTATCATATACAAAGTCAGAGCTTTAGCCAAAAGTAATTACTGCTAGTAACCAAAATACCTCTTTTATTTGTTGCCTCTGCTTCCACTGCTCATTTCTAGGGCTAACTGAATTTTATGTCAATCACTCAATGCATGTGAAAGAATCAATCATTTAATATGTCAATTTGTCATAACTAAAATATCCTGGTTGACTGAAATTGTCCACATGTGGGCACAAACTGCTTTGTAGCCATCAGGAATAGAGTGGCAAGGGAATATTTCTGTTTATCCAAAAATTTTAAACACAGTCTACCTTGACCAAACGTAATTTTTCAAATGAGTTTTCATAAAGAGTGCTTTAGATTGAGAACACAAAACTCTGCCTTGGAGAGTATTTTCTGCTTTCATGTTAAGATCAAAACCAGTGGTTGCGAGAATCACAGGAGAGTAGATATAACTGTTACAGTCGTCCAGTTCACAGAACAACTTACAGCTCTCTGGAAAATAACATCTCCCCAAAAATGAGGAAAAAAGTACCCATTCTCCTTGAGAGAATTGGTGAAGAAAATTTTCATGCCATAAATTGGTGTAAATTGCCTTAGCATGGAAATGAAAGGCAGCAGCTTGCACTATTTGGCAAGACAGATCAAGGAGTGTGTTATCAGGTATCAGCTACAGACACCTGCCCAGATCTGAGACATCTGAGTATCCTCACCATCAACCCTGGAGAAATGGAACTAGGAATTCCTGGTTTAATGTTTTTCAATATAAAAAGAAAATCGGGTGAGATGAGGTTTTGGGGCGTTTTTTTCCAGAATTGAAAATTTTCTGTGGAATTGCCTTGGGGTTTTTGTTTGGTTGGGTTTTCTTGAGGAGCTGGTGGGGCATATTTGGGGAGAGATTATTTCCAGAGAAAGTTTTCCTGCTTTGCTAACAAATTGTATCCATGTAATGTGCAATCTCACCACAGATGTATCAGCCTTAGAAAAGAATGTTCGGGTATATCATATTGCACAGCTATTTTAAGACTTCCATTATTACAAAGACAGCCTAGTTATAAAAATGCATGTGCAGACACAGCCTCATATTTTCAATTGATCCCACATCTAAAAGCAAAGCTCAACCAAGAAGCACAAAATATAAAAACAACCTGCATAATTTCAAATAATTGTGTTAAAGAGCTGGTCTTATATGCACCAGCATGAGTACAACGAAATTAGATGTCAAATGAGGAGATGCAGCACCACAGCAAAAATATCTTTGTGCCTTACAATAGATTATGTTATTGTGTTTTAATACTGTACCCTTCCAGTAGGTAATACACAGAGTCAATTTTACGTGGGAGTGGCTGCTATTACAGACTCATATATAGCAATCAGAGACTAACAGAGCAGCTCAGCTGACAGGCAGAACAGGTTTCAGTATAATATTCCAGACCTTTCTACCACAAAATTAGCTGTCTGTGAAATGAGAGAAAAATACAAAAACACAAGTGTTATTGAGCGATGTCAGCTCTCAATCCTGACATAAAACAGGATCTCTGCATTCTCTTTAGGAACTTCTGCCAAAATTCTGCAGATCTTAAGGCCCTTCTGAGAGTGTGCAAGAATCCATTTACCAAGGTTTAGGTATCTGCAGGCTAGGGCTTCAGATTTCACCCAGAAAGATAGCCTTTAATGTGGGCGCTCATCCAGGTCACGGAGAGAAACACAAAGATCACACATCAGCTAGGCTATAATCTTGAGCAATCCCTGATTACAGAATACTTTGAAGATTTGGTACGGTTTTTTTGTCATTCAGTGTTGCCCAAAGCTCCCAGTCATTTGGGCCTGAAACCCTTGATCCGGAGAATGTGTACTGAAATCGTGTTCCCCTGGACATGCTGGCTCAGGACATGGGAAGCAATACAATCTGACCAGTGCCCCTTGCTGCTGATTTCTCACCCTGAAGATGGCCTAGCACCCACTTTTGTGCTTGGGTTTGGACTGGGGATGTTTGCAACACAAACTGGCAGATGCAGTCCAGCTCTGCCCACGCTCCAGGCCTGAAAATGTAATGTAACCCTGTTACCATCACACCAAGCCCAAGGTAACACATCCTGCCATTGCACACCTTCTCTCTCAGCAGGCTTAATTAGCTTGGCCTCCAGTACCATACTGAAATGATCCGTGCTGTGTGCATGTAGTATCCAGTAAACATAAGCATCCATCACTTCCCAAAATCCTTTTCTGCTGGTCCTCTTATGGCCTCACTTCACACCCACTCTCCGCAATTCCTGACCAGACAGGTAAGACCAGCTTAGCATTCACCCCACAAGCCCTGTGGCCTTTTCACAATTCATTCCAGCTCTCCTAGGCAGATTACCAGGCTACCTGGCAAAGTATCTGGGGAAGCTAGTTCTGGGATAATGTAGACACGCCACAAAGGGAGAGCTCTGCTGGTGACTGCCTTCCTCCCATGAGCTCTGAGGCATCTGATGACGTCTTTGCTTCCCACTCACCCTGGGGCCCATGACCTCTCTGCAGGCAGCTGGTGCAATGGAGGGAGGAACCAGGACATGCCAGCATGCAGAGCAACTTCTGAGCAACAAATGAGTGAGGAAAAAGATTTCCACTGGCAAAAGGGAAGGGGAAATTCCCCAAGGCATCTTTGCTTAGTCTTCAGCACAAGGCAGCAAGCAACAGGCTCAAGTGTTTTCCATTCCAGGATGTGTTTTACTTGCCTTCACTGGCATTTAGTTAACAATAAATCAGAGGTTAACTTTTTATTTGGCTTGAAGGAGTAAGAAATTCAGTTTGGTTCCTACATGAGCTTTATGTAGTCAAATATTTGTAGTGTTTGAAAGACAGCCAAGGCAGCACACATATTCAGAACCTGCCATGCACAGCACATTTCAGCCTCACTCAAGGTGCAGATAGAATGCAATAGTGGTATCCATGTTTTTCCTTCCAATGTCCAGATTTATAAAACAGAAGACTATTAAATCACCCCTAAATACCTAGAATGCTCATTTATATGCTCATTTATGCTCACTAACCATAAAATTGCATTTAATTATCCTGCATTAAACTCAGCAACATACATCTGATTTAAAGCATAACTTTTCTAGCTGAAGCTTACCTCCTGTGAAAATGAACACTATTGTGTTAAAGAAATTAACCTGTCCATTCTCTTCTTCTTCATTTCCTCTATTGCCACTTGCTTTCCAAGAAAAAAAAATATGCAATGTACAGGCAAATAAAAATTACTTGAAGATACTTACAAAATTTATATCAACTACCCTCTTTTGCTAAATAGACTGACTTGGTTTAGGCTGGTCACTGCCAGATTGTCCTTTCAGCCCTCCTATGGCTTTTAGCCTCTGTCATCATTGTCTTCAAATTTGCTCTGCATTTTAGGTGGACTCTGGAGGTGCATATTATATTGAAGCTATATATATACAACAATATATATAACAATATGTACTATATTGTTTCCCTTTCTCCCTTCCCTCCCTTCACTGCATTCCTGATAACAGCACCAGCCCCTCTTACCCTAGAACTGTGATGACAAGGTATGGAAAGGGTCAGACACCCCTACAACATTTACAGACTTAACACTTTGGACTTCTTACATAAGGTACAAGCCTTCACTGCCTGGTTTGTGCTGGCAAAGTGTGCATTTCAGCCTGCTGTGCTGGGACATCCTGACTCTGCCCTTCAGTTTTAATGTCATCATCACTGATTAAAACCCTGCTAAACTTCACAACATAAAATCACATTGTGGTAGTTTAGCACAAACGTGAGGTTTTTTTCCCCTTCTCTAAGGAAGTTATAGCAGAAGTTGACAGTTTGGTTGATCAATTAAAAAGTTAGTTATGCTTCCAGAAACTCCCGGGTTTAAATCAGCCCGGGAAGGCCAGGAAGTCTTTCCCTTCCGGCCATTGAACAGGTAACATGGAGCCAGGTCATTCTGTTTGGATGGCCCAGGCCAGCCGGGCCCTGCCGCTCCCTCCCCTCCTCCATGGGGGAAGCCGGCTGGAGGCCTGGTCAGGCTCCACCGGCTCCCAGCAGGGAAAAAGAGGGAAGCTGCAGCTCGGTCTCCCCAGGGCCGGCCCTGGCCGGGCTGAGCCCCGGGCCCTGGTTGCTGGTGCTGATGGCCCAGGGTGTGGATGGGATTCTCCCCCCTCACCTACCAGGCCCCAGGAAGCAGCCTTGAGTCTGGGTACAAGGATGGGACCAGGGGTGGGGAATAGACAATTCATCAGCATTCCCAAGCATGTTTCACCTCCACACCCCTCCCCCTCATCATCGGCCTTGAAACTTGGCACTGTGAGCCAGCAGCTGAGGGAGAGAGGACCTGGGCTGGATTTAACTCTTTCCTAACAGAAGATGATGCTTTCAGAACTCCAGTCCTTTCCCTGAGTGAAAGAAGAAAGACAGAGTGATTTAAGACATAGAGAGAGAGCATGGTACAGAGCCAGCAAAAAAACTGATAAAGATTATTGGAAGAAAGTATTGAGAAGTAGACATTTTTGACAGGACTTCTCTGGATGTAAACTGTAGAGATTGGACTAAATTATTTCTTTAAACCATTAAAAAATATGCATTTGAGGATGTGATTTTTTAAATTTATGTGTGGATTTTTGAGCAAAGCTGTTTGTGATGGACTAAGTGAAATTGATTTTATAAGATGCTTGCACAGAGATAGAAATGAGAAGCTTTCTGTGTGCAGTGAAGAAGCAAGAAAATGTCTCTGTTCCTTGAGATGAAGGATCCCTTGCCTTTGAAGTGGTTCACCTTTAAAAAGTGACACCCCAGTCTGCAGTGTGTTTGAGTACATGACCCCAGGTGGTTGTTTTTGTGACCCACAAGAGAACAGTTTTGTCAGTGACATCCATGGGACACTAAGAGAGACTCCTCTCTCAAAGTGATAAAAGATTATGTTTAAATAGAGAAACTGACTGAAAATCACAAGTTGTCTCTTTATGTTGTTTGTAGAAAATGACCATTGGTGGTGGGAAAGAAAATGTTTTGAAGTTTCATTTTCATTTTATTTTTCTCCTTTTGGTGTGTGTAAATAAACTATTTTTGTAACTTTTAAGTTAGGTCTGTTTTGCTTTTTATTTTCTCCTAGTCCTATCCCACAAGAAAGTAAACACTGAAACTATTACAACAATTATGCACAGCATGAGAATATATGCACCTAGATTATTGATGAAAACACAGAATAGTTGAAGGTTTTGTAACAACCTAGGATGTGGAACATGCTAGAAGTAATTGCATTTGGTGAGGTTTCCCTTTTTGACCCAACTTTTAATTCATGTAGTACTTTAACTGATACCATTCTGTGCTAGTTTTAAGTTAGAATATTATACAGCACTACCAGTGTCATTGTATTTGTATGCATTTTAAGGAAACATGGTCAAATTAAGTTTTCTTACTACCAAATAATCGAGAATAATTTCTTTCTTCCAAAATTATGCTGAGTTTCATTAAATACGTTCCCAATCCTTTAATCTCTTTATCACTGAATCCTCATATTTCCTCTTTTTTTTTTTTTTCCTTGCAAGGGATGGCAAGACAAGAGACTTATAATTTACATAGGATATTACACTTGTCTTTTTCAAACTTCAGTCCTCCCTCAGACTTCCAGTTTATACTTGCAAAACTTTTACTCAGAGATGCATGACTTCTTCATAACTATAAAGACTATTTTTCACGAGTCAAGCAAAGTCCAGCCATGCCAATTTTTCTTGTCCCAATTTATCTGGAACAGCCTATTAAAAAAAAATTCTAACATACGTTCTTTATATATCCTCCTGCCAATAAATTTTAAGGCAGCTTTCTACCTCTTCATGACCTGAATACATCATCCTGATTTTTTACAAGCAGAACAAAGACACCAAAACCACAAGATACAAGAGAAAAGGAAAAATTATGTATTAGTTCCATATTTTCTTCACAAACTGACTCTTCAGCACCTTGTAAATTGAGCAAACTATAAAAGGGGGGAGGGGGGGAAAGCACTGTGAAAACAAATTATGATTCTCTTTTAATTGAAACACAGACTCTGCTGTGGTTGAACTGTGAAAATAAAAAGTTAAGACAAGCAAGTTCTCAAAAATTCAACCTCAAGTTTGGATTTACCATACATACTCCTTTTATTACCCTCTCTTTGCATGCCCAGGGGTCTCACAAGGTGACATGAACCTGATGGACAACAACTGTTTATGCAGTTGAATGTAGCAGTATGAAAAAATCATGATGCAGGTACTGTTAAGCCAACCCATCTCCTTCCTCACTTGTAATCCCAGAGTAGTTGCAGCCATTTCTTGAAACAGTCAACAGGTCTGTCAGAAAAGGTTTTTCTTCATCCTTCAAAAGTACAAAAGCCAAAGAAATACGGAAAAAAATAATTCCTTGATGTGATTGTGCAAACCTTTCATTCCTGAGCAAGCTTTTAGGTCCATCCAATCAAAAAAGAATATAAGGATTTTTGGGGTTTTTTTTGGCATAAATATTTATGGAATTCAAATTTTGATCTTAGCACATAGTTCATTGGAAAAATATCTTTTTTTTTTTTTTTTTTTTTTTTTTTTTTTTAATGGGAATAGTTTCTTTATTGTGGCTACAAACTGAAAGCTGCTACAATGTTGGGCTGCTATTAGGATTTGTGATTGGCATCAATACTGTCCCAAGCCAAGTGACTTCAAGGGAAGAGAAGCTCTTTGAGAGCAATATTTAGAGTCATTGCCTGTTCATTGTGTTACTAGCCACAAAAGTAGGTAAAACTGTAAGAAAGTATATGTCCAGTGGATCATGTTAACCAAAGATTTTACTACAGCTACCCAGTTGCATCACCTGCTACTAGAACCGCACAATTATTACATACAAAATGTTTTAAGTGTTGCATGGTAAAAACAGGAGAGAATTATAGAAATAGACATTAACCAATGTTGAATTTTTACTGCCTGTATGGAGTAAGATTTACTAACTTTTAGGCAATAATCACTTGCACTATTTCTGAAAATCTGCAATTCGTACCAATGTTTTTGTGAGATGTAATTCCTATGCAAAAAGCTACCTTGTACAATACACAACACCAGGCAAATTTTTTGTTGATCCAATAAGCTAGATAAGGATCTGAACACACCTTCACAGGTGCAATTACTTCATGAGACAAGAGCAGGTTCACTTTAAAACTCACTCTACCTGTACTATCTCAGGAGACCAGACTCCACACAGGGGACTCCTCTGCCAATCCCCGACAAAACAGTTTTGTGTTCTTCAGCGCTCCGGTCCCCTACACGGAAGGTGCATGCAGCCCCTGCAAGCTGTTCACAGCCATGCAAGGGCTGGTCTACAAGGACAGCCTGTGCTCTGCCCTCACAGGTCTGCAGTGCAGGAGACACACCTCTGCAGTCTATTTTTCATCCAGGAAACCCCAGCAGCACAGGGGGTGGCAGCCCAGGGCATCCAGAGCACAAACAGGATCAAAGGAGCCTCCCTGATACCAGTATCCTCACAGGAGGCCTTTCACCATGCTCACTACTTCCATATCAGCAGCTTCTACTACAGTCATAGACATGGAAGCTCCATATTGACATCTCTGACCTCTATATAGACCATTACATGTAATCACATTTCAAAATCAAACCACAGCTACATGGTGCAAGTTGCTGAATTGGTGCAAACTCACTTTTGCTGACACAAACCTGTTCCAAAGAATTTAGAGAGGTAGCTTTTCCCCCCAAATACCTTGACAGGTACAATCCTTATTCCCAGGGGAGCAAACAGGCAGCACAGCCTGTGTAATCTACACTAGTTAATGCAATGACAATGCTGTTGGTCTGTTTCAGACGTGTCTGGCTGTACAGCTCTCAGAAGAACACATGTTAGCACACACAAATACTGAGCTCCTGGCACTCCCCAGACTGCACTCCCCAGACTGACATTGTGTTGACAATTTCAATTAGAAATGCAGAAAACTCATCCCTTCCATCTCTTGTCTTCCTCTTCCTTACAAACTACCCACAAGAGTAGTTTGTTCATGGAATCACAGTCAGAGAGTGTCTGGAGAATTTAGTCATGTGTTTCTATTTGAAAAAGAAAAAAATAGGGGCATAATCAAGGAAGGAGATAAAACATAGTTGCTGGGCTGGATGGAGCTCATTCTCAAAACTTTTAAAGACCAGTTATTTTTAGAAGACTAAAGGAGAATTAGCCAAAAATCTGAAAGGAAGGCCATCTTTCAATATGTAAACAAGGCATATATGTATATATCCAATTTTGTTCTTTAATAAAAGGAAAGTTATTCCATCATTGACATGTACCAGATGCTCTAGGAATGAACAATGAAAAACAAGGCAGAGGTAGTTGCTGCAAACACTAGATATTCCATGGATGTGAACAGTCCTTAATGGTGGCCAATTCTTGCTAGTCTGCTTCTTACTATCAAAGTTTTGAATATTGTTTGAAAAAAGGTCAGACACTTAAGAAAAAAAAAAAAAAAAAAAAAAGGATTTTCTATTCCAACAAACACACTCCTGACAAGATTGCTGAATAAAGGGCTTGTTGAAGTAACAGGCAGGTGCTGATATGTTTTTAAAGGAGTTGCTGCAGCAGGAGAGATATTACAGCATCAAAGGCTCTGCAGAAGCTCTTAAGGTGAGGTACAAATATAGAATTGGAAGAGAACTTATTTCAGTGTCACTGTAATTAAGACTATAAAAAAGTTGAACAAATAATCATGAGAGTATTTCTTTCAACATATGGTTTTGATGAAATGTTCTATCAGTCTGCATCTTTTAAATTTGAGGTACGGTTTATGATTGGAGGAAAAGAGCACTTCTCTTCAGGCCAAAAGGCAAAGTGGTCTCAGCTGGAAGCTGAAGTCTATCACTCACAAACCTCTGCTACACCTTCTAATTTAAGTTTATTCTGCCCTTTTGTGGAACAGTAAATGAGGATGATATAGCAATGGGTTCCCATATGAACTCATCAGATGAAGGAGTTCCAATAAGATTAATTTAAAAAAAAGAAAGAGAGGGATAATTAAATAAAAGAAACCCCACCTTCTATTGACAAATCACTCCTGTGAGTCAATGAGTGTGTCCACTGAATTCAGTTTTTGATAGAAAAGGTTTTTCAGTTGATATTATTGCCAACAATAGAATATCATCTTGCTTTTCCAAAAGTGATACACTCAAGTCAATTCTATTGCCTCCTTCACTGACGAATTCTTAGGCTGCCTGGGTAGCTGTAGCAAATTAAGGAATAAGTAGAGCTGCAAAGTTTTCTGGAACTTTTCTTGTATGGTCTTGTTTTGTTTTACTTTGTTTTTAATTTTTCTTCTTTTCATTCTGTACACAAAACAACATTTGGTTGAAAACTGCTAACTGAAGAATATTTCATTAAAGTATTGCATTAAAGGATAGAGAGGGAGCTGCATATGCACACGTGGAGTCTTTTTAGCACATCAGCTCTCTGCCCCAAGCTGTGCACAGGCAGGAGGGGAAGCCTTGCTGTAGGTACCCAGCGCTGCAGAGCTCCCCACGAGGTTTCTTAGTGACACAACAGATCTGTCCTGACAACAGATGTCCTCAGCTTTGGCTTGTCACAGGGGAAAAAAACACTTCAAAACAGAGCATAACCTCGGCAGTCAAACCCAAAACACTTCTTCCAAAACTTTTCCTTAAAATTTCCAAAACAAAACACAAGAGAAGAAAATAATTTTCTTGAAAACATAAACATTTCCACTAAAAAAATTGAGGCATCAAGTGTAACCTTCAGCAATAGAAACAAATATTTCCTGTTTTAAAAAAAATTAAATAATTCGGTAGATTTCTAATAAAAATATATATAAATTTAATATGTAGCAATCTAATCCTTGTTTCTTGTAGTAATCCTTGTAGTAATCTCCCTTGTTTCCTATGAAGAGAGAAGGCAGGTTTTAAATCTCATTTATCTTTATTTATTAAGCCTAGGACCTACTTAAACTCAGTTCATTGTTGCACACAAGGATAAGTTTAAATTGGCCTAGTTCAACTTTATGTCATTTCCCTTAGATATCCATAAGACATCCAGGCATTGCACGGGTCATACAATCCCTCCCCAGCGTGGCGCTGGAGGAAAGCATTCGGTGACAAAGAGTTTCTTTCAAAGGGCAAAGCTGTTTTGGAACCAGTCTGTGTTTGTCAGCTGTGTGAGGTCCGAGCTCTTTATCCCCCATTGCCCTTTTGGCTGCAGTTGTCTCACCCTGGACACTGTCCAGCTGAACAGCTGGGTGTGAAGGGAGAGGTCAGGGCATGGGTGCAGCCAGCCCCACGCTCTGCCTCCAGCAGCATGACAGGAGACACCAGTCACGCAAGCCTGCTGCTCCCCTGACTTCCCTCTCCTGCACCTTCCTCCCACACCCTCAGATGCTGTGTCAGGGTTGTCAGAGGATACATGCCCCCTTTTATGTCCTTTAGGCCTTTAACTGTTTCCAGGCCTATTACCCATTAAAATGTCTAACATATATTTGAATATGCTGATACCATCTGCTTCTACAGTCTCCTGCAAGATGAAATCCAGAAGTTCACTACTCACACAGTGGAGTGTTTTCTCTCAGATTTAATCTGATCTCTGGCCAACTTCAGTAACTGACCCAAGTCCCAGTACTTGGGAATTTAGTTGTGCATTCAGCCTGTCCACCTGCCTTCTGTTTTTGTAGACTTCAGGCACAACACTCCAGCTTCTTCTGCTCCAAAATAGTCTCCTTCATGTCCTGCATTTTAGTATTTCCTTACAAGACAGTGATCCTGATTGTTGCCTTCTTCTAAGTTCTTCTTGCAGTGTAGAGAATGGAATTGCACACAGAACTTAAGTTGTGCACATGCCAAATAAAAGAGTGCCTTTTTCCCTCTCATGACTCCTCTAATGCTGACCAACATTTTGTTGGGTTTGTTAGCATACTACTGTCATATACTGAAAGTTAATTAAAGAAAGCCCTCAACAGTAACTCTGAGACCTCTTTCCAAATTCAGCATCATGTAGACATGGT
The DNA here is from genome assembly GCA_013389925.1 of Aegithalos caudatus. Lineage (NCBI taxonomy): Eukaryota > Metazoa > Chordata > Aves > Passeriformes > Aegithalidae > Aegithalos > Aegithalos caudatus. The sequence goes on along the minus strand of WEIU01006552.1, from coordinate 156,581 downwards.
TAAGATTGTATTTTCCTAGATTCATGGCCCTATATTTATCTCTTTAAACTTGTCTACTCACTGTTTTGCTTGCTTACTGATTTTTGCAATGTTCATTTGGAGTCCCATTTCATCAACCCATTTAATTACCTCCTCTATGATGGAAATTGAATATTAAGCCCACTGAAGCTCTGTGTTTTGCTGGGCAGATCTTCTAGAAGAGCCACTTCTTAATTTTGTGTGAAGCACTCTTAGAAAAACATTTTACAAGAAAAGAAAACTTGGTGATTGCAAACAGAAAATAAATACCTTTGGTCTCTGCCACTTTTGAAAGGGAAACTTCCTCAGTTATAATATAAAGATATAAAGACATTTGAAATATTATTATCCAATAATAGAATTCATAGTTGGATGGGGTTTTATTGGTCTTAATTCTCTTTGTACCAAGATAATTTCCCAGGACAAGCAGAAAATAGACTGAAATCTCCCTGACAGCAGTTCAACTTCTCACTCTTCCACCAGTGTCCTTCTCAGAAGGCTACTTTGCATTATGTTGGGGTCCAGAGAGCTCCCTAACAACCCTCTTCCCTAACAACACAGCACATCTTTGCTCATACTTGAGCATCTTGTCTGAAAATCAGATTGTTTTGTTTCCACAGCCCACCAGAGAACTCAGATGTATCCAGAGAAATAAGTTCTATAACAGCATTTTCCCTTCATATACTCTTTTCCTCTCTTCCCTTTACATGTGCATATTTCAGCTGTCATTGTACTGCTAACAAAAAAGTGGAATATAGACCTTACAGAGGAGTTCAAGGTAGTTTGACTGTAATATTACTATTTTCTGAGGTGTGCAATAAACCAGAATATTTTTTCATAAGGTCTGGGATGGTCCAAATGGGATTTTAAACTTAGGTTTGACTAGGAAGTTTAAACAGGGACTATGTTAAATTTCTCACACAATATGTATATGAGTATGTAACACTGCATGGTGGATTTTCCAAGGACAAACCATAGCACACAAGCTGGAGCAGCAGCAGCATGACCACAGCAGTCGTGTATTTGTTCCATGACAGTTTGTCAGTTCATAACTAAATCCTCATTATTAATTAATCTCCAAACTCTTTCTGCCCTTGCTTGCACTGTCCTGGCACCTAGCACTGTCTGCCTGAGCAGAAGGGTTGAAGAAAATACCCTTTTCATCACAGGGATAGTTTATAGCATTTAAATCCTGGCAGAAGCAGAAGTTCATTCCCACCAATACCTGAAAGAAATCACACCTGGTTATATCTGTATAGCATCCTCATCTTCTTCCCAGGGCACTCCATGTTTTGGCTGCCTTGGTTCCCTGCTAAGGCAAAAAGCTTAAAAAAAAAAAAAAAAAAAAAAAAAAAAGTATTGAGGCTTCTCCTGTAACAAACACTTTTGCAAAAGAGGGCAGTAGGGGACAAAGTGCAGGGAGGGAGTGTTGTGCTGCCCAGTGCCAGACTTTGAGCGCCTTCACCCAACAACACAGCACTTCTGAACAGCACAGTGAGGAAAGCACTGACTGCTGGACTGCTGACATTTGTTAGTGCATCCAGCAAACTGCACATCTGCAGTAAACAAAGTTCCTTCTTGTGTTTGTAAACTCAGAGCACAGAAAAGGTCAGCCAGGATTCAGCCTTGCTGCGCAGATCTGATCTACTGCTCAAAGCACTGATCAAGGGACCTGGTAGAAACAGCCAGAGTCATTTTCTAATTTTCTTGAGTCTCTGTTTCATATGGGAGAGAGAGACAAATTAGCAACAAAGTACAAGGTCTAGGCATGTGCTCTTGAACAGCAGAATTAATAGATAATATGATTAGTGGAGATCAGTAAACACAATGTGTCCCAAAAATAATCTCTCAAGGGCTCTACCAGCTAAATTTAAACTATTTAACAAGGATAGCTTGTCTACAGCAGCAGCAGATTAAACTGCAGAGTTTGTTGTAGGCTTAAGGGTTCAACTATGCAACCTGTGTTTGCATTGAAATTTAATTCCCTTTTGACGTAGAAGGCTTGGACAAAGTCCTCTGTACCACGTAAGCTCTGCGCAGGAAGCGGGCAAGTAATCGGCATGTTGCACAGCCAAGGAAATTCCGGCTGGCCTCACGGCTGGTGGCCGTGCCTTGAGCAACCAGCCTCAAGAGCTCTCCTAAGCAAAAGAAAGACACAGAGGCACAGTCCTCATCCCAGTGCCAGGGGAGGCCGTGCAACCTCCTGGCCTCATCAGCAAGATGGGGAAGGTTCTTTAAACAAAGACTTCCTTATGAATTGCCATTTTCTTCCATGTGAAGTCAAGTCTAAGTGCATAACATATAACCACATGTCGTGCTACAGTCTTGCCATTCACACTAGGTCAGACTTTGGCCCCAGACACTGGTGGCTTAGATGCTCCAGGCACTACACACAAGGCTTCTGTGTGCAAGTTGAGAGAATGATTCCAGCCCCTCTGCTGGCATATAAATATTAATTAATTTGGAGGTACTATAACTTTAATAATGGCTCAGGGAGCTAAATGATGCTTTATCCAGCCTAATTTTCAGTGACAAGCAGGGCACTTGAGTCTCAGCACACAAGTTAACCAAAAATATGCCATAACTCCAATGTAAAGTTTCAAATCATCCTTTGGAGAAGTAGTGGAGGAGGCATCCCATCCTACCACCAGCAGCCCTGCCTGCCTCAGAACAAAATTTTTGCCCACAGGAAAAATGTGGCACCTACCTCCAAGGCTGAAAGCCTTTCTAATCCCATAGTCCAAAGCCAGGTCTTCAGGCTGGTTCTGCATATCTCTGCCTCTTTAATTACACACTGCTTGACCACTTGCTGTTCTGGTCCCCTGGATAACCCAGCACCATGTTGCAGGGTTTTATCCCATTGTTTCACCTAGAGGTACCTTGAAGGCTCCCATTGGCTACAGCAGGCATCATGGACACACTGCCCCAAAGACTGGCTGGCTGCACACCTCATTGCCTTGGCAGTATCAGATGGCCATGTGGTATTTAACTTTCTTATCATTACAGAATCACAGAATCATTAGGTAGGAAGAGATCTCCAAGGTCACTGATTCCAACCCATACTCTGAAATACCTCAACTAAACCATGGCACCAAGTGCCAATCTTTTTTCCAACACCTCTAGGGATGGTGGCTCCATCACCTCTCAGGCAGACCATTCCAGTCCTTTATCACCCTTTCTATCAACAGCTTTTTCATAATATCCAGCCTATATTTCCCTTGGCACAGCTTAGGACTGTGTCTTCTCCTTCTGTCAGTTGCTGCCTGGAGAAAGAGACCAACCCCACCTGACTACAACCACCTTTCAGGGACTTTTAGAGTGTGACAAGGTCACCTCTGAGTCTCCTTTTCTCTGGGCTAAACAACCCCAGCTCCCTCAGTCATTCCTCACAGGACTTGTGTTCCAAGGCCCTCACCAGCCTTGTTGCCTCCTCTGAATGCACTCAAGTGTCTCAATGTCCTTCCCAAACTGAGGGATCAGAGCTGGACACAGCACTCAAGGTGTGACCTCACCAGTGCCCAGTACAGGGACAGAATGACCTCCCTGCTCCTGCTGCCCACACCATTGCTGATCCAGGCCAGGATGCCCTTGGCCTTCTTGGTCACCTGGGCACAGCCTGGCTCATGTCCAGCTGCTGTGAGCAGCACCCCCAGGTCCCTTTCTGCCTGGGCACTGTCCAGCCCCACCATGCCCAAGCCTGAAAGGCTGCAGGGGGCTTTTGTGGTCAAAATACAGGACTCAGCATTTGGACTTAGTAAACTTCATCTTATTGGACTCTGCTCATCCATCCAACCATTCCAGGTCTCTCTGCAGAGCCCTCCTCCCAACAGATCAACACACACTTCCAGCTTAGTGTCATCTGCAAATTTACTAATGAAAGCCTCAATACCATCATCCATATCATCAATAAAAATATTGAACAGAACTGGCCCCAGCACAGACCCCTGAGGGATATCAGACCCGTTCCTAGGGCCTCTTCATTTTTTAAATGTTTACTTTAATCTAGATCATAAATACTTCTTTTCTTCCTTTTCTTACTGTTTTGCAATAGATCCCATGCTACCAGCTGCTTGCATACCTCTGTATATCCAATCTCCAACTTTGCACACACAATACTTTTTTAGTCCTCTAAATGCCCTCTGAGGTTTTACAAAAGAGGATTATTTGCCTGTTTTAAAGTAAGGACAAACTATGGCAGAGAGCCAAGATCACAAAGTAACTCTGAACAAATTTGGTCCCAATGCTTAGGTCACCATATCAAAGAGGTTGCTGTTGATTTCACCCAAGAGGGGGAAGAAAAAAGGTAACAACTTTCCATCTTCTCTGAACTGAATCCACCTCCAGATCCCCTTTTTTGTACCCATTGTACACATAAAGAGTGACTGGGCAGCTCACAGCATTAACTCCCCAAGCCCAAGCACTCCTCTAATCAAAGAAGCTGATTTACCCCAGGAGTGAAAGTATTTAGCACAGTACCAGAGAGTATTAACGTGCCAGACTTACCAGCAGCAAGAGAGGCAAGTGAAAAGAAACAGGCCTGAGCCCAGGCCTGGAAAATAGCTGGGTTTTGTCTGGAAAAAAAAATTGTATTCATATATCACCATACCTACTGTGGAAGAAGTTACTTTGATGGAAGAAGTGACTTTAACAGGAAGATTTTCAACGGTAACATTTCCTGACAAGGTGCCAGTAATTACTGTATTCCAATAAAAGCTGTTATTTTTGAACCAGTGCCATGCAAGGGCCTTGCTTTGCATGTCTTCTGCAACTCCTGTCAGCTGTGGGGGGAAGCACATGGTGCCCCTGAGAAGGTAAGCCTGAGATGTGGCAATGAAAAGGAAGCAGAGAGAGGCAGGTCCCTGCAGGTTTCCCTTGAGCTCCATCCTGCATCCCTTGGTCTGCGGGAAAGGAGTGCCTGAGAAGGAAAGGGAGAGTGACTTCCAACTACTTGCTCTCTCCTTGCTTTTGCGCCACAGATGTCACAAATATCTTGTGAGCCCCAGGAAGACCAACGTGCCATAAAACAAATCCAAAACAATGGGATGAAGGTAAGAATAGGGCATTTCAAAGTCAGTAGAATACTGAAGTATTCTAAAATCTAGCACTCAGACTGCGAAAAAGCTCTATTACTGAAGGCAGCACAGGTTCAATAAATAGGTGCTTTTACAAAGAAACAAATTAGATGTTTCTGGGTTTTCAAGGCGTAGCAGGATTAAAACATTATGAAGGTAGGGGACAAGGTAAGTGGTATTTGGCTTGTATTTTCCTTTCAGCTTCTAGAAACACCCTCAAATGAAAAATAGGTAAAAGTCAGTGAAGATTATCCCTTCACAAAATCATGGAGACCTTCAGGAAAAAAAGGAAACTCAAACCTCATTCTCTGATTTTTTAGAGATTGAAACTCTTGTCTATGTAAATCTTTTGGGTCTGGGTATTACAATTTGCCAAAAGGGATAAAAAACGACTTTGGCAGTGAAGGTATTTTTAGATAAAATCAGCTGGATAGCACAAAATCTATGTGATAACATTCAAAGACAAAAATGGGCCTGTAAAATATGAGGTATAATATAAAATATGAGATAATATGAGATTTAATGAGATATAGGAGATATGATATGAGATATAAAATATAAGAAAGAAAATGTTAGCTTTGTGATAAACATTTGCCTCTATTTCAATGAATACAGATTTCTAGTACAAATATTTTTTAAAATCAAAATTTTGTACAAATAAATATGTTTTCTCACCCACATTTTCAAAAAATAAAGAAAAAATTTGTAAAAAACGTTTTAAGAATATGTACAAAAAAATACCATAGAGACATTTCAATCAACATGTTACAAGATTCAAGGAGCCTCAGAAGTAATATAAAAAATCCATATAGATATGTAGTCATACAGAGACCTAAAGAACTTCAGAAAACATGTGTTTCTTTAACCTACAGATGTCACAGGACAGGTTTGCATCCTAACTGGTCAATTGTGTTCAAGCATTTCCACTCAGATCGGCATGGATATGTGGTATATAAAAATTCTTACATATGTCACATGGGACTGCTCACACATATCACAGCTGTTTGATGGGTGTAAATTATATGTAGGAAGCCCAACTACAATCCAGCCTCTGAAGTATTCACAAATAGAACATCACCTTTCCTTATACAAAGAAGTTCTCAATTTTTTCTCAGTTCTAAAGCTATCTTTATTGTGAAACAAAAAGGCAATACTTAGTCCCAAATTAAAATTTCAACGTCTAAAACAATTCCTAATATCATTTGAGCATCCTGAAATGCTCCAGAAAATCGAAAATATCTACCCAGTTTGGGGGTCTTCAGAAGTGTCAAATGTCTGAAGAGAAAAATATTTTCTTCAGTTTATAAGTGGTGGTGAAAGTGGTATAAGCCATTTAAATACTAGAATTAATACTATTCATTCAGTATTGGTTACATCCCTCCACCAGCACATTTTATCAGCTGGTTTATAGCCGAGCAAGGCACACCAGCAGCCAAGGCCCACATGCTTTGCACAAAGGCAGCAAGGACATTCCTGTTTAAAACCCAGCCTATTTATGTGGCAGAAATAATTTAATCCACACTCCTGGACTTAGTTTAGCAAGCAGACCATTGCTGCTTGAAAGACCAAAAAGGCACTTTTAATGAAGAATCAAGATAACACAGCAACAAAAATACTGTGATAAGATTTTTTTTCACCTCTGCTACATGATTACATTACCCTGGTTCAAACTCTATGATTTGTTGTGCACAATGAACTAAACTTCTAAAGTCTGTCAGAACCCTCTCTTTTGAGGGAGCAGGAAAAATATTTGTCCTTTGAATATGCACACAAATAATGACATAGCCCACTCTTCCCACATATCTCTGGACATGGAATAAAACCCACCTTTTTGTTGCTTTTCTTTGATTTCCTCTATATATTGTAGGCAAAGACAACAAGAAAAGCCTCATCCCTAGAATATCTGAGTGCATGTCAAAACCCAAGTGTAGATTTAGGCCTTCAGAAAACTGTGGATTTGTCTTAGCTGCCAAAAGGTGCTCATTCCTGCTCATGGGGAGGATCAGCTCACCCACCCAAAGCACAATAGGCATTGGCTACTGCCCTAATAATCAGCCACAGCATACATCTCTTTCCATCTCTTTCCTTGAACTGGGCATGTGCCACTTCCAGCCACTGATGGGCAAAGACATTTGTCCAAAAAGAGGCAAACACACATTTCTTAGGACAACAGGAAGCTTGCCCATCATAGGGNTACTTACCCAAAATGTTGTGGAAGGAGCTGTGCACAGAAAAAAAAATTACTGAAAAACACAAACTAATCTGAAAAGCTGTATGGCTACAGCCAAAATGTAATTCTAGTTAAATGCAAACATTTCTATAGTATTTCTCATGATCATTAACCTTTGCTTTTACTTCCAGAAAGGTGATGTGTTTCACAAGGAAATTATTGTGCAACAATTAACAGTTACTAATCAAACTATAAATGGGGACAGGAATCAGCAAACCTACCATGAGATATGAGTTAGACAAGCCACAGTTTGCTAGCTTGTCTTGTAAGGAAATTAGAATGCTTTATCACTATCAGGATTTCATGACAGGTCTGTAGTGTGATTCCATAGGTATAACAAGACACAGGGAGGAAAGCCTCATTTTTTTTCTCTGCTGAAGATTAATATCTTTAAAAACATAACAAGACAGACTGGTATAAGATTATGAGAAATTTGATAAACAACATGGATCCACATCAAAAGATTAATATACCCTTTGTTTAGCATGTAAATTATGCTGTCTGGGGTAGAGAAAAAATGTTAAGTTCAAAGGAAATATAAGAAGTGAAAAAAGAAAGCCTACCCTGAGTCATTAATTATGAATTCTCCTGAAGTCTAGTGCAGTGACCCAAGCAATGAACTGAGTGATTAAAATCATGGGATTTTTGAACTAGATGGAAAAGTATGAGTAAAATTTACAGTTGCATCTGTTGAATCTGTTGTTTCACAAAAAGGTTAAAACCCTGAATTTCTAGCTTCAGCTGCAGGGCAGAACTCATTGCCACTGGGACAGAGCCTGCCTAAGACCGTGGTGAGAAACTTTCAAAGGCCTCCCCAGTGGATGAATTTCATCGGGAGCAGGAGATCAAAGAGCATCCACGAGCAGGTTATTGCTGTGGCTTGCTTCCCACCCAGCTTCAAAGGGAAGGGCAGTGCTGTGGCAGAAGGAGTGGGCTGCTCACAAGCTGCATGGGAGCAGCTGCTGCACCCTGGTACCTCCAGGAGCTTGGATCTAGGATATTGGAACAAGAAAAAAGCCCAGTCACAATTGTCTGAGTAGATACAGGACAGATGTGTTCCCCCTCTCACAGGCTAGGTCTGGATTCTCTCTCAGCCATCCTCTGTTGGATGTTGGTATACATGGGTGGATTTCAGTACTCCTGTCCCTTCAGGAGTATCCAAACAACTGGGTATTGCTCTGACACTCAATCTGCTGCTCAGCCACAGTTTACCTCTCTCATAGTCAATCTTCCTACATGAAAAAACATGTTTATTTCCTTTCTCTAGGTGTCCATCCCACTTTTACTTTGGCTGAAATGGAGGAATGGAGTTTAGTGTGTAGAAAATAACATTTGAGATGTTAGCATACCTACGCCTAACTAAATATTCAAAATTTATTTCCTTTCCAACAAAAAACAGGCTTTGCAAACACTAAAAGGCCACGCTGAAATGCTGAATAATAGGCATTAAAGGCCAGCAAGGTCCAGGTCTGGGTAGCCTGCCCCGGGAATGGGTTTCCCTACTGAAGGGAGATCTAGTTTACCCCTGTGGACTATGGACCTACAGGGGCTTCTGGGACCAGTCCCAGCTTGTAGCTTTGCACTGTCTGTACTGGCAATGCCACCAAAAGTCTCTTCCCTACTCTGCCTTTACTTCTGGTGCTGACATAAAATGAGGGAGAGAAATATTTTTCCAATAGCAGTTTTCCAATAACTGCATTTATTTATTTCATTTTAACATGGACTACTAATGATGAGCACCTGTTTTTAACTATGGACTGAGACTGTGGTGGTAGAGAATTATTTAAAAGCTAGACTACTAAACATCTGAGGTTAAATTCATTTTTGCGGAATTTGAAACTGGAAGGCAATTACCTGCTCTCACAGTTTGCTTCTTCCTGAATATTGTCCATAATGGGAGAAGTATTTTTCCCATCCCAAAATATTTCATGGAAAACTTTAAGCAGTTGAAGAAAGAATCATATATTACTCTTTTTGGGATTCAATGGTTTTTTCCTACTCTCTTCTGCCTTTTTTGTATTCCTTTTTGTTTTCTTCATTATATAAAGCAACAGTTATCAAAATCCAGATGTTTTCCACCCGTATTGAAAAAATATTTTGGAAAGGAAACAAGTAATGCTGGATTCAAAGATTACTGTGCTGGTTCTCTGGTATTCTGCTTCTGTAAAGACATACACACCTTAAATCCATAGTGACAGCCATATGGTTTCAAGAGGACTGGGTAGGGAACTGTAAGCATGAAAACAATCATGAGAGAAAAAGGAAAAAAGCTTTTATTAAATATTGAAGATCTTAGAAACACTTGCTGCTTCCAGAAGTCTTATATAGTCAGTGACAAGGGGAAAAAACACTGACTTTGTGTAGAAAGTATTTCTGATAATTCGGGATCTACGCACACGTGGAGCCAACCAACATGTGCAGATTTTGTTCAGAGATGCAACCTTCATATTTATAAATACCAGGTAATTTTCATTTCCTCTTTGGCATGAGGAGCATTATTACTCCCATCTCACAGACAGAGATCAGAGGATGTTAACTGATACCTGAGATCTGTTTTGTGTTTGGCCTAAAGGGTGTGACAAACACTGTAGGGATTAAATGTTTTTAAATGTAAATGTCTTCAACATTTTTTTGTCACAATCTTCACTGGAAACCTTTCTTCCCCACGCATCTCAACACAATGGATGGCAGAATGGGGACTGGGAGGGGGGGGATAGTCCCTTTACTGTAAGTAAAGATGAGATTCGTGACCACCTAAAGAACCTGAAGGCACAAAAGTCAATGGGACCTGGTGAGATGCATCCTAAAGCCCTGAGGGAAATGACTGATGTAAGTGCCAAGCACTCTCCATGATGTTTGAAAAGTTATGGCAGTCAAGTAAAGTCTCAGGAGACCGGAAAAGCAAAAACATTGTACTCATATTATAAAAGGGTCTAGAAAGGAGGACCCTAGGAACTACTGACCTCTCAACCTCAGCTCTGTGCCTGGAATATCATGGAACAGATCCTCCTAGAGCTGTGCTAAAGCACAAGGAGGGCAGGGAGGTGATTTGAGACACCAGCACAGCTTCACCAGGGTCAAGCTCTGCCTGACCAACCCAGTGGCCTTCTGTGGTGGACTGACTGCATCTATGGACAAGGGAAGGGGTGTGGATGTCCTGGACTTCTGTAAAGCCCCACAATATCCTACTCTCTAACCTGAGAGAGATGGATTCAGAACTATTGGATAAGAAAGTGGTAGTACAATCCCACCCTGAGGGTGGTGGTTAATGGCTCAGAGTCCCAATTAACATCAGTGACAAGTGGTGCCCTTAGAGGTCTATAGTGGGGCCAGAGCTATTTAATACTTCCATCAGTAACATAGATGGAGAGGCTGAGTGCACCCTCAGCAGGTTTGCAGATGACCCCAAGCTGAGTGGTGCTGTTGACACATCTGAAGGATGGGATGTCATCAAGAGGGACCTGGAGAAGTGGGCAGATGTGGAGCTCACAAGACCAAGTGCTGGTGCTGCACCAGGGTCAGGACAGCCCCTGCTGTCAGCACAGGGTGGGGATGGACAGACCCAGGGCAGCCCTGCCCAGAAGGACCTGGGGGTGCTGGTGCGTGAGAGGCTGGACATGATCCAGCCATGGCACTGACAGCCCAGAGAGCCAAAGGTGTCCTGGGCTGCATCCAGAGCCTCATGGGCAGCAGAGGAGGGAGGGGATTCTGCCCCTCTGCTCTGCTCTGCTGAGATCCCAGCTGGAACACTGCATCCAGAGCTGGGAAGGACATGGAACAATTCCAGAGGAAAGACACCAGGATGATCAAAGGGATGGAACACCTCTTGTAGGAGGAAAGGCTGAGAGAGTTGTAATAGTTCAGCCTGGGAAAGAGCAGCTTTTGGAGTGACTTAATTGTGGTGTTTCAGTACCTGAAGGGAGCCTACAAGATTGAAAGGGACTTTTTACTTTTTTATGCAGTGATGGGAAAAGAGGAAATGGATTCAAACAAAAAGAGTAGGTTCAGAATAAATGTTAGGAGTAAGTTCTTTGTTGTGCAGATGGTGAGGCACCAGAACAGGCTGTCCAGAGAAGCTGTGGATGCCCCATCCTGGCAATTTCAAGGCCAGGTTGGATGGGCCTCTGGGCAACCTGATCTAGTGGAAGGTGTCTCTGCCCATGGCAATGGGGGGGTTGAGACTTGATGATCTTTAAGATCCATTCCAACACAAACCATTCTTTGACTTTATGATTCTATGGTTCTGTACTACATTTTCACTCTCCTAAATATAAATCATGATCCATGGTAGCATAAAAGACAGATAGATAAGGATTCAAACAAAGACATGAAAGAAATAAGTAAATATGGTTGAATAAATATAAAATAAAATGTATTATATTTGCACAGTTTTTCAGCTGTATCATTAAGATCCAGCCATTAAAATTCACAGCTCAGATAAAGATTGAGTTTAAAGTACACAGAGTCAGAAATGCAAAAGCTGTCATTTTTTTTTTTTTCCACTGCTCTAATGCAGTTCTGTTGAACAGTGCAAAGGAACATGGCAGGTATATGTGATATTTTCTTCATATGCATTTCCATTTCTCTCATAAACAGTACTGGTTTAGGACTGCCCCAGAGATTCCAGACTCAAGGATATCAGTTTTAAGGTCCATGAAAAACAATTTTCATTACTCACTATGCCTTTTAAGTGCACATCTTCTTTAATGTCATATTTCTATAATTGCTACAGCCCTATTCCTCCATGCAGCAGTTTTCCTGATTTCCAATTAAACCAGGAAATCTGGAAAACAAAAAAGACCTGTAGAATTTGGCCCTACAGGGGTTTTATCTCAACTTTATGGTTTTCTGTTTGTTTTTTTTTATTTGCCTATTTCTTCTGCCTTTCATCCTGTTTCTGCCTAAACACTCATCCTTTGAGGCCAATGCACTGAAAGCCTCAGGATCATCAGGGACATGGGGAATGCTGAGATGTGTTTTTTTCCTTCTGCCTCTAAAACCATATTTGCTGTACTCAGTGCTGTCCCTCACCTCTACTTTTGGGATTCTGGGATTTTCCCTCTAAACCTACGACATCTGCAGCTTAATTCTGGACATTTCTCTACTTCCCAGGAAGAGGCAAAAGTAGATTCACATCAGTTCAGGTTGTTGCTTTTCACACAGATCAGTAGAAAAGAAGGAAATACAAAGGCCATCCAGGAAATACTTTCCATCATATACAAAATATTTGTCCATTTTCATATTGTTCAAAGAATATTCTGCTTCTCTGCTAGTGGAGAAGGAAGCAAATATTTGCTCCTGCAAGCCTAAAGGCAGGAAAGTTGGGAGCTGAAAAATACAAAATACTGAGCTTGTTGGAGTCCAGAGAGCAGCTTTTCTCCGCTAGGACTGGGGACTTAGCTTTGCTCCAGACCAGTCAAAAAGTGTGACGCATCTTATTTTTGCCTTCCCCCCACACCTTCCTGGATATCTTTATTTATAATCTGGATGAGAGGATTGAGTCTGCTATTAGAAGTTCATAAACTACACCAGTCTGGGTGTCAGTGTTGATCGTGCTGGAGGGCAGGAAGGCTCTGCAGAGGGATCAGGACAGGCTGGATCAGGGCTGAGGCCGATGCTGTGAGGTTCAACAAGGCCCAGGGCCGGGTCCTGCCCTTGGCTCACAACAGCCCCAGGCAGGGCCACAGGCTGGGACAGAGTGGCTGGAAAGGAGCTGGGGGTGCTGCTGACAGCAGCTGGACATGAGCCAGGCTGTGCCCAGGTGGCCAAGAAGGCCAAGGGCATCCTGGCCTGGATCAGCAATGGTGTGGGCAGCAGGAGCAGGGCAGGGATTGTCCCCTGTGCTGGGCACTGGGGAGGCCACAGCTCGAGTGCTGTGTCCAGTTCTGGGCCCTCAGTGCAAGAAAGGCTCTGAGGTGCTGGAGTGAGTCCAGAGAAGGGAACGGAGCTGGGGAAGGGTCTGGAGCACCAGTCCTGTGAGGAGCAGCTGAGGGAGCTGGGGGTGTTTATCCTGGAGAAAAGGAGGCTCAGGGGAGACCTTGTCACTCTCTATAAATGCCTGAAAAGACAGAGTAGCCAGGTGAGCGTTGGTCTCTTCTCTAAGGCAAGCAGTGACAGGATAAGAGGACATAGCCTCAATCTGCACTAGAGGAGCCTTAGGTTGGGCATTAGGCAGAAATTCTTCAAAGAAGAGATGATCAGATATTGGAAAAGGTTGCCCAGGGAAGTGGTGAAGTCACCATCCCTGGAGATGTTTGAGTAGAAGATAGATTCAATGATCTCAGAGGCCTTTTCCAACCTAATTGATTCTGTGATTCTGTGTGATTCTGTGATCTTTGGAGTCTGTCTAGAGGGGCTGTACAGAGACACACAACATGGAAAGAGTCTCCCTGTTACCATTTTGCAGAAGATGAGGGTATCAGACTCATACTTCACATTAAAAAGATATACCTGTTTTCAGTAAGTATAGACCAGTATGTTGGCATAATGTCTGCTCGTTGCAATAGATGTTTAAAGGAAACCAGTGTCCATTTTTAGCAAGATGTTGGCACTAGCATTTTGTCTGTGTTCAATGCAACCAAAAGAGCAGGTTAATACAGAGAACCCCAATAGCAGAATGCTTCTCCAATGTATTGTTCAAAGCAGGACCTACATCTGTCTCTTCAGCATCCACCCCCAACAACACGTTTTCTACTCATTTGCTGCCTTTTTTCTCCCTATATAGTATCCTTCTGCATCTTTTGTCTTCACACTTTTCCCTACTCTCCTTTCCCTACCTTTATTTTAAGGCAATTTTATCTTTTAAGTGGCTGCTGAACACATTTTTCTCATACTGGATCCCTAGCTGCACACCATCGTGATGAGATCTGCCTGGGACACAGCACCAGACCTGAGCCAGCCCTGCTTGCCCCCAGACCCTGGAACTCAGAGGATAATACAAAATTGCTCAGTCCAACTTGCAGCTCTGGCCATGGCTCAGCTCTGTGTTATTGCAGTCACACCTTCCTGACCCGCACATCCTGCACATCACACAATCTCCACACTTGCCCTTCACAATCTCACATGAGACAGGAAATCTGCCCATGTGCCCCTTGCACTTCTGTATCACAGACTACACACCCTGTCTGCTCCCTACATCTCAATTTTGTCACCTCTTGGGGGTTTTTCTAGTGGCTATCTCCACAAAAAACAACATTGCTTTGCAACTAAAATACCTCTCAGTCCTCCAGAATTTTATGCCCAACCCTACATTTCTGTTGCCTAACTCCCATCCTAAATTTGCACTCTCTCCATATATGTGCCTACCTTTTCTGTTTTTTGTATTACATCTCATAAATTTAGGCTGGAAGATTGTAAGAACAGACTTCTGCCTAAATTACAGACATTCCTAAGTTAATTTTATTTAGTACTAGAGAGGCACATGTTTTTTATTAGATTTTTTGAAGTTGTTTTAACTCAAAGAAAAATAACTCAATATTCATTAAAAAAACCCAGCAGCTTAAAATGATTACTACCACAGGAGCCAAAATACGGTATCAGCAAATATGACTAAAGTGCACAAGGTAATATGATTTATAAACCTCTGTAATCAAAAAGATGGATCATCATTCTAGAAAAAATATCTAGCAAGTGTATGTTTATCAGAGCTTTTGGAGGGCATACTAGTGAAACCCTACAAAACCAATAATTTTCATTTCCAAGCAAACACCCTTAAACATATGCATTTTCAGCAAAGTGTGTCCATTTATATATGCTTTAAAGCAATTATATCCCAAATTACCTGTATAGTCTACAATACACTGCAATTATGTACTATTATTCCCTGAATGTGCCTGGATCTCTCAAAGCATGGCTCAAATGGAAAGTCCTTTAGCTTCAAAAATTAATCCGAATGTAACTGTTAAGTTGCATGAGAACAAGACCTTTGTTGCAAAAACTCACTTGAAATTTTATGGTGTTTTAAGAAAAAATAAATGGTGAGGCTTGTAAGCAAAGTGTATTTCAGAAAACTACATTTGAGTAGGTAAGTGCATACAGTGTCTGAGAAGTTAATCTGTACAGTATGGTGGTGCATACCATAAGATCTGCATGGTCCAGCCTGTTCAGATTTGTGGCTATAAATAATAGCGAGACACAGCGTGGTCTAGAGTGTCTTGTAAATCAAAAGGGTTTAATACATAAGTGAAAATAATACAGAAACAAAAGATATAAGCCGTGCACAGTGTAAGGAGATCTTACAACACCTAGAGAATGCCCCTGGCTCTAGTGTTTTGTCCCTTTTTCTACCCAATGTTCAAGGATGGTTCTATTTGAAAACTTCCAATAGGAAACCTTACAGGGTTTGATGGACAGATTCAAGGTCCAACAGGCATTTCTTTCTTGGCACTCAGCCAATTACAGAGGGACATGTACAGAACCTTCCAGATGAATTTCCTAATAAGTCAAGGAGTAAACTGAAACTTTTTCCTTATATAGAAACACCTACCAAGTGTGGGAAGTGCATTACTAGCATACAGGAACATATAACTTTCAAATGGAATCCTAAGAACTATCTATTTCTTAATCCCGATATTCAACCTCAATTTTTTAATCAGTATTTATGAGTAACTTCTAGAAAACATAGCCTAGAAATGCATAGAGCATAAATTTCATACTCACACAGATAAGGAACAAGCACAAAAGGGAAGCTATCCTAGAGCAATGCCATGAATTTCAGATTTCCAAGGACAGTACTCAAACTTTCATTCTATTTAAATAAAAAGTCCATTTTCTTATAGATAATTTCTCATTTAATACTAATGTGAAAATAATACTATAAAAATACAACAAACCTTGTCAACAACTCTTGCTCAATGTTTCCAATATTTAAAAAAATAATGGGGTTAGATCAGGGCTTTGGCTGAAAAAATGTGTCAGACAAAGCTTTGGCACAAGAAAGGTCAAGTCAGAAGCAATGTATTTTCAAACAAATTTGAGAAAGCTATATTATACATACATAACTCATTTTCAGATGATGGAGATGTAAAAAAAAGCTGGTTTCAACATCTGCTTTCAGTTCTCAAATGGAAATTCTTTGGGCTTCAATCTAAAGCAAAGGCAAGACATAAGGCCCATATACAGTATGGGTTGCGATATTAAAAAACTTAGTTATCAGAAAAATCAACAGACTGGAAGTTTCACCAAGATTCTCTCTTTTGTCTCATCTGTTGAGTCTATGCAGCTTGTCAAGGGCAGAGCTGCACTTTGGCAAAAAACTCAGATGGTAATTTTAATTGCAGACTTAAAAGATTAAGTCCCCTGGCCCCACCCCACTCTCCTGCCTCCTGCTTAGGAATCTGACACAAGGCCTAGGATGGATGTGACTAACACCAAGGAGAGTACATGACCTCAATTTTGCACTACTGCCCACAAGGCAGAGCTGCAGCAGTGCTGACACCACTGAGCTGTCATGCAAATCAACCAGCTCAGGGTAATAAGCAGACCAAACTGCAGTGCAAGAAGGAACCTCTGCCACAGCTGCTGGGTGCTTGGATCCCTGTGCTGAGAGCCTGAGGTTGACCAACATCACCTGAAGGCAGCAGGAGTAGCCAGTGGCAGTGGGGCCACAGCTCAGACACCTTCCAGAGCTCTGCAAAAGGTGCTGTGTTGCAACCTGGCAGAAGCGAGCAGGGTGCCTGATTTAATTGATTCATTTGTTCATTCTAAAGAGAACAGGCAAATGTTTTTCCAGCTTTACAGAGTTCAGTCTGAAACCCCCATGCTACACCCCATGCGTGACATCACATTGCTACTTTTAGCCCATTAGACATAGTTAAATGGGAGCTATCACAAGGTTTAAAAGGAAAAACTGATAAATTAAAGATATTTCACTCATGCAATACTATTTCTGTACAGAAAATATAGGGAGTACTGATAACTTCAGTGGCAATAAACTGGCCGCTAGTAGCTCCAACTTCCCTCTGCTGGTGCTGAGCCTAAAAGCATCTTCTTCCATTTTGTTTCCAGAGGCACTTTGCACTTTATTTTCCTAGGCTATATTTCCTCTTTTATAGGAGACTGGGCTATAGACCTGTTTATCTTTTTCTGCTTCATTTTGTATGATCATGTTGCTATGGGGGAAGAAATGTTTTGGGACTGCAAGAGCAAAGATGAAACAATTCTGTCAGTCTATCTGACCTGCATCACTTCACTTCTGTGACGTTTCAACAGGCTGCTAGGAATGCTTCTTATTAATTTAAAAGGAAAATGGAATGGAAACATCTCAGGAAAATGGCTGAGATAAAAGGTCAGCAATATCCTTCTAAGAAGTCTCTGCAAAGACTGAGATGTTACATAGTATCTTGATGACTGTTTTCTTCTACAAAATCCCCTAGAGTCCCAGAGGTAACACACTATGATAAAGCAGCTGGTGCCATCATCCAATTCCATCTTTTGTTAAGTCAGGCTCTTTAATTAGCTTGAAAGTCTATAGCATTNTTTTTTTTTTTTTTTTGTCCTTCATATCTATCACGTTCTCTTTTTAAAAGGAATTATTTTTAGCAAAAGGCCTTGGTTGCTGCCACATCCAGTGGACTTGACCTTTTAGGAACAAATCATCCCAAAAGATGCACAGCTCAGCAAATGCATCCAACCATGAAAAGAGACCACCAGAATACCACCCCACACTGAGACAGTTTGTAGTGACAGTCATCTAAGGATGAGGTCATAATACTCATAATAACCTTATAATTTGATGTTGGTCTGGCTTTTCTTTCACCTTTTGAAATGCACAAACTCATGCAAACCAACTAAGTTCCTGTACTTTCTTTGCTCCTTTATAGAAATAAAGTTATATTGTATGTGTCAGGAAAAAAATACCTTTTAGTTACAGGTAAATGTTATTTGGTGGTCACAGGTAGCACTGATGCAGTACAAGTTAATGGATTTAACAGGAATGGCAGATTATTCTTGAAATAGATATCAAATTTATGATCAGCCACTGCAGGAAAACAGGAAAATCCATGCCTTCTGTACCTAAACATTAAGGGACTCTGAGGGGGAAGTGGCAGTTCTCTTCCTATCCAAATCCCAGTCCCATGAATGCTTGTTTCAATGAGGCCAGTGGTAGTTTTAGGAGGTTTCTGTGCAATTAACAGTTTACATCCAAAAGCATTTTAGCAGATTAATGGGCAGTTGTTAGTAAGGAAGTCCAGTCACATGTGAAGATATGGGGCACCTCCATAAATTCTTCTTGTAGTCATGGCACTGTCCAGACAAAAAAGGTACAGAAAAGATGTTTTCTCTGCAATGTCTGCGTGTGGGGAAAAGTGTCAAATGTTTTACTGGGTCTGAAGAAGCAGAAAGAACTTCCAGTAATGTTCCATGATTCTCTTTCCAGCTTCAGATCCTGATGTTTCTGGACATGTCTCAACACTTCCATCACACCAGATCTGTTTGACACATTAAGGGAAGAACTTAAGGGAAGAACTATTGAAGCTTCAGACTATGACCTGTAGACAGAGCTAACTCTAGGAAACCATGTCCAGGAAACATAAGCTTGCAAGCATTCTTATGTTCAAAGGAAAAACTTTTAAAAGGGGAGTCAGAAACTGGTTTTAAAGCTAATTTGTTCAGTTAATTTTGTCTTCAACTCTCCTCTGAAGTAATCACCAGATGCTGCCTACCACTAGCAAACAGGTTTTTTCATCTAGTAGTTGCAAAGGAGCAGTATCAGAACCAAGAGGGGTGTCTTTGCAAATTCAGTTCCTATGTAGGTGTAAGATCATTAACCACCAAGCAATGAGGAGTAGATAAACACAGATGTAAACAACTGCCTACTTGGTTGAGCAGCTGCCTAACGTTTTCACAGTTATTGCAGTCAGGAAGATTTCTGGGAACAAAAAGGGAAAGGTGTGAGAAAGCCTAAGTACCAGGAAAGCTCCCAAACAATCCAGCCCCCAAAATGCTATGAAGAACAGTATACAGGATTGGAAAAGAGGCTGAAAACTGGAAAGGTTAAAAATTGCAGCATAATTTATGCAGAAAGAAGCTCCCCAGGCTGCTCTCTGAACTGTCCGGATGACAACACTTTTGAAGACAGACATCTTAGCAGGAACTGGGTTTTCCTACAAGCCTGGTTCTAGTTGCAGCCTTGAAATTTGTGGCACAGGGCATCACTCTGCAATACACCTGCAAAACCTGCCCAGCCAAAAAGGCCAAAACAGACACAGCCATATGACACCCTGAAGGCAGGGTACGGAGGGCCATTTCTCCCCAAGACCCCAACATGAGCCAACAGCCCCTCAGGTGTCCCTGCTCTCTGAGCACAGCAGCAAACTCTGCTTCCTTTAGGCATTAGGGCTTGTACTCAGACATTTCTGAAAGTTTCAGAATTCGTCCAAGTCTTCCCATCTTTGTTGCTCCTTCAAGCACATGCCTGTCCATTGAAGTCAGATTCCTTAAAATCTGAAAGGTTTTTGGCATGGTACTTACTGTTTGAAAGTTAATTTTATTAATCTCCATAACACCTAACAAATTCCTTCTAATATTTCTTCTTTGACTTATTTTCCTTTAACCTATCCCTCTTTTTTCCTTCAGCTCTCTGAAGTATGCCTTCTCAGAATCTTCTTATTTAGGGATTTTTAAATTTTGTAGTCAAAATTTCAGTCAGACTACAATAAAAATCAGAAATTTGTTATACTCTGTATCTGAAATTAAGTTCCCCCTTCTCATCCCAACTACTGCTTTGCAGAATGACATTACTTAAACTTGAAAACAGTGGGAACACAGCAAAGATTGCCAATCATGCTGAGAAACATTTTTAGATTTATCTGTGCAGCATAAATATTGGCACCTGGTTGAGCAGGCTGATAATGTTATATAGATAGTATTTCCTCTTCCCATTTTATTATCTCTGCTCTCTCCAAAGCTGAAATACCCCACTGAAAAGAACAAAACATTTTATCTTGGGGCTCAAACCCAATGCTTTGGGAACAAATCCAAAGCTGAGACATCTCATTTGAAAAGAAAAAAAAAGACATTTTACTCTGGAGCATAAACCCAACACTTATCGTTCCTGAAAAATTCCAGGATTTTGGATAAGTATCAAGCCTGTCAGCTCCTTACTCCTAACCCACCTCTGCCCCAAAAAATTCTTACAGGCTATTTTTCCTCCTTTTTAGGGGGTATATAAAACTCAGGTGTACTTGAGGTGCTCAGGTATACCACATTAGAGACATAACAGCAGGACAAGATGAAAAATGCAAGGGACACCTGGCCCCACTTATGTAAAGTACCCAAAGACAAGGGTGCTTCCATAAACATCAGTTCCCTGTGCATTTTAGCATGACAGCATTACAGTTCAGATGGAATAAGATGTGATGACATGTCAGAATCAGGCCTGCAGGAGAGCAGGTATTAGATTAGCTGCAATATTTACTAAAGCCACATAAGGACACACTGCTCTGCTCCATCTTCAGATGGACACAGACACAAAAGGGGACATAAGGGGGTCCAAGATACACCTGGAAGAGTTTGGAAAGCTGTTGCTGGGGCCAGGTCAGTCCAGGGCAGGGACTCCCTGCCCACAGGCAGGCACTGCATCAGATCTTTCCTGAGTCCTGCCCTAAAGATCTTGACAGTCACATTCAACTCTGACAGCACAGGGGCAGGATTAATATTTTAACATTTCATGTGAAGACAAAATCTAGCCTGGCATATAAATACATTATTGAAAAAACATGTTCTTTATGCTAGCAGAAAAAGAGCCAATGTTTGGTGAATCAACTTGAAAGGCCTGTCCTAAAATGACCTGAGCCTTGAGACCCAAAACACTGCTCCAGCTGCCTCCTGGCACTCCAAACATGGTTGCTGGCATGGCTTCAAACCAGCCCAGAGACTCAGGAGAAAGCCCAGCATTTGTTGGACCCAATGATTCTAAGGGTCTTTTCTATCCTAGGTAGTTCTGTAATTCTGTGATTTGGGAAGGGCATAGAGTGAGTTGCTTTCATCATTCTACCCATTCACAGGAGGGAACAATGCCATGTTTCAGTTTGTTTGGCATAGTGTCACCACCTCTAGCATCTATTGAGAGCTTGCACAATGTAAAAAAGCAACTGTCAATGGAAACAAACAAATAAAATCAGACAGAGAAGAGACTGTAATGCAAGGGGAAAAACTCATGTGTCTCAAATACCCTCAAAATAATAGTTAAACATGTGATGGCCACTAACACCAGTAGCATAATACATAAACCTTTCTTAAAAGCGTATGGAGGCATGATCCACTAAATAAAAGCAATGTACCACTTTGGCAAATTCCTTATTCTTAGAGAATGGATGGACAAACTCTCTTACATGACCTTTACCCAACATTGTCCTTGCAGCTCTTACCAGCATATAATGAGGTATAGAAGAGATACATCCAGTGGGAGAACAATTTGACAAAGGCAGTACAGACACAAGGCAGAGTATTATTTTATTTTTTTGTTCTATCTGTATTGTAATACTTGCAACAAGGAAGAAAAGTACAGATCATATTTGGTAGCACTCTCGAGGGAGACAAAAGAATAAATTAGAAATACTGGTTAGCCAAGGTTATAAGCTTTCCAGAAACAACAAATGGTGTTTTTAACAGGAAATGCCTGATCCAGCTGAACAGCCAGATATGGCATTACTGTATCTCATAGAGCCTGCAAAGAAAAATATACAAAGAGTCATAGAATTAATCAAGTGGAAAAGACTTTGGTATGTAATTTAGTCAAAGCAGAGACAACGCTTTACCTTGCAACACCAAATGACCATACCCACTGTGAGAAACACTTGTCATATCCAATATAGCAGTTATATGTTATAAATTAATCATATCTACTAAGATGAACAGAGAAGTGACAGGATGGTATTTAGATGAGTTACCTACTTTGTTACTGAAGACTATAAAATTCCCTACCTTGTGGAAGCCGAGTTCTGGCTCTCCAAATCGGTTGTCCAAGTATCATTTCTACATCCACCACAGGTAGAATCACTGTTTGCATGAACAGGAGGAAGCTTCCCACTGAGACATCACACATCAGCTGAAGGCCAAGGCATTTCTTTTCCAAAACTATCCTTGACTTCCAGCTTGGTGCACTGGTGTCAGATGCTGCCCATACAAGACTAGCATCTAGTACGCTATTTGTAACTGGGTCCTGGTCTTCTGTAGAGATACATCAAAAGGAATAAACAAAACCAGAACAGTTTTTCCTTCTATCATTATGTATTCTATACTCCTTGCCCTGAAATCTCCTTCAAAAAAGGATCTTTGTCAATTCATTTATACTGGTTTCCAATCAAAGAATCTTATTTTCATGTTTATAAAAAATCGTTAATAAGAAACTTGAGAGTTATCCAATATAGACATCCTGTAAACTGGACAAATTTCTCAGCAGCCTCACTTTGTTTTAATGTCAATATACTTGAGACTCATATCATATTTGGCAAATTATGTTGCTCTTTTAAAAATTTAATGATAAGTAACCACACCAACAAAATCCACAGCAAAAGATAACTGTGACTAAAGTCTCTAAAAATCTTATCTCATAGAAGTATGTTTTTAATAAGTATTTGTTTTCATAAGTCTGCATTAATCCTCAATGTTGACATTCCTAGAATAAAGGAGACCAATTAAAAAAATAAAACCTTACAACGTACTTATGGTTTGCATTAGTTGGGAAAGAAGCTCCAGTGGGACAGGCGTTATGTTACTGTGAGAACTGAATCATTCAACTGATTTCAACTAGTATAGAAATTAACTTGGGCTGCATGGCACAATATCCTTTGATGAATGTTCAGACCAATGGAGAGTGGGATAAAACTTAAGAAAAAAACCCTTGCCAACAATATCAATGATCTCCAATGGTCCAGTCCACATAGATCAGAACAGTTATCAGTGTTCTCCAAAACAACCTACAAAAAAAAACATATTAACTTTCCTTTAGCCTTTAATTCTCTTCATCTAGTCCCATCACCCATGACAGATGCAAGGACAAGGAGCAATGAACACACATTTTGTGTTTTGTTTTGTTTTGTTTTGCTTTGTTTTGTTGTTTTGTTTTGTTTTGTTTTGTTTTGTTTTGCTTTGTTTTGTTTTGTTTTGTTTTGTTTTGCTTTGCTTTGCTTTGCTTTGTTTTGTTTTGTTTTGTTTTGCTTTGTTTTGTTTTGTTTTGTTTTGCTTTGTTTTGTTTTGTTTTGCTTTGCTTTGTTTTGTTTTGCTTTGTTTTGTTTTGTTTTGTTTTGTTTTGTTTTGTTTTGTTTTGTTTTGTTTTGTTTTGTTTTGTTTTGTTTTGTTTTGTTTTGTTTTGTTTTGTTTTGTTTTGTTTTGTTTTGTTTTGTTTTGTTTTGTTTTGTTTTGTTTTGCTTTGTTTTGCTTTGTTTTGCTTTGTTTTGCTTTGTTTTGCTTTGTTTCATTTTATTGTCCCATTCTGTAAAAGAAAGTAACTGGAACTGGGACCAGTTAATCTATGTGGGTTCTATCAAAAAAAGGAGCCAGTACCACTACCCTATATATCTTTTTCTGTGTAGTTAGTATTATTTTCATTCAAAAATGTCTTACCTATAGTTGTGCATTTCTCCTAATGGGATGTAGCCATCACTTATAACATGATAAAATATACAGTAGCTGATGTAGAGAACATTTCTGAAAGTATAAAAGCTAATGTACTGGTTCTTAGTTTAGTGTACGTACATGGAAAGCAAGAAGACAAAGTATACATGGGGATTTGGTTAAATTTTCTGGGGAAGCAGTGTTTCTGAAGCAATACATTAGATTAACTACAAAAGATTTAAAAAAATAAAACCTGGTTGACTTAAACTGAGAATTTTTGGTGCCAGGAAAAATTGTTTGATTTGAAAGGGAGTCATTCCTCTTGTAAAGGAACAGGCTCAGGGAGATACAGTGGGAATTAACCAGGGGAAGAGCTACATTCAAGTGCAGTTAGGGTCCCAGAGAATTCATACATAGCCTTACCCAAGCATGCAGTTAAGTACCTCTGTCTCTCCACAATGAAGACAGGTATTGATGGGACAAGAGGAGATCTCAGTGGAAATGGTACAGAAGTACTTATGAAGAGATCCATTGTTGCAGCTGCTGTTACTTCTGCAGCTGCTGTGATAAAAAATATGGAATGAGGAAGGGATTTGTGTACATTTTTGTGACATAAATCTTAACATTCTCTTTTTGGTAACTCAATCTCCAGAACTGGTTGGATCAGAAATGTGCCTGCATGGTGATCTCAGCACAGTTCGCCCATGAATTTGAGGTTATAACAGCAAAGTCCTACAGAGTTACAGAGTGGCAGCACTGCAGTCCAGTGCAGACACTTGTCAATCCAAGTCATGTCAGCACAGAGCAGCTGGAACCATGTCCAGGATGGCTGGGCTCTTCTGGGAAGGTCTCACAATCCCTCAGTCAAGGATGGGCAACCCAGTGTGTGACACAAGACATAGTCTCTTCTGCAAGCACAAAAATTCAGCCCAGTAGGGAAAAAATATACAAATGTATTTAAATTGTGGGGGTTTTTTTGTTTTTGTTTTTGTTTTTGTTGTTTTGTTTTGTTTTGTTTTGGTTTTGTTTTGTTTTATACTACTTTTTTTTTAAGAGAGAGAAAACAAAGAGAGACTATTTAAAGAGAGCATGGTTTTTAAATGGTGATAATAGCTCCCTGATGATAAAAACTCTGTGGCATACTGAGCAGATGGCAAAATGCAACAACAATCTGGTTCTCCTTATTTTCTCCTTATGTGTCCACCATAGCTGGAGAAAAGCTGGAGTTTCTTGTACAGGTGAAATTTAAATCCATTTTACTTCTTTGTCTTTCTCTTCTCCTTCCTCTTCCCAACACTCTGCACAATGAATTCTCTTCCTCTAGAATTATTTCCAATTATTTCCAATCACATCCAAATAAAATTACAGGCTGAAGAAAGAACATAAAAAAGAAGCCAAGCTATCATAATAGAAGGAAAGCGGTTGGGGGAGGAAATTGTATGTACATTGAGTGTGCCTGCTGTTTCTCAGCTGGAAAGTAGAGGAAGAACACAGTGTACAATTTATTCTATAAATTGAATTATTTTTCTTCTTCTCACACCACAGTTGTTCATAGACACAACAGTGACTGTGGATACATTGTGTAAATACGTTGCAACCCTCCAACTCACTGAGATTTATTCATCCTAGATTGCTGCAAAAAGTGCAGTGCATGATCAGCCCTGCCAGAATCTCTGTAGCAATGGTTCCTGGTTTGTTTGCAATACAAGCCTGGTTTGCAATTAGTCCTCCAACAAATCTCCCACACAAGTACAACACACACTGTCAAGAATATAAAATGCATGAATCTAAGTATAAGAAATAATTAAAATGTGGAAATATCACCTTGTTTAGCTGTTTGAAGAACACTGACATGAGGACAACATTATGTAAAAGGAGTCTTTGTCATTCCTTAAGGATAGAAATTCCTTCAAACTAAAAAAATCCCAGTCAATAAAAACCCAAGCCTGGGCAGACAAAAAAGTGATGTAAGTAAACTGCTGTTCCTCCCTTTTCAGGGAATGGCCTAACGTTTATAAGCAGAAAGATGCCTGTTCACTTACAGAAGCTCTGATTCATTTGCAGAGAGAGGGAGGCAGCATTTTCGGCCTCGTTTCTAGCACCTTACAACTTCTATCTGTTGGAAAGGTACTGAAGAACATTTCTAAATATTTGAAATATGTTGTGATAATTATCTGAAAACAGTTACATGCAAGTCTGATTTTTATAAATTGATTCAGAGCACAACATCTCTTAAAGGCACAACAATGTCCTCATCTGCCCTAGATTTAGAGAAATATCCTGTATCCCAGGCTTTGTAACTTAGTGCACGTATACTGGAAAGTAGGAAAATATCAAGAAAGAGCACAAAGAAGGAAATTGTTTGAAAGCTGGTTTGTGTTTCAAAAAACTTATCTAGGTGCTTGCTCTGAGCAGAATTTAGTTTTGATGCCCCAGTCATGAGGCAGGGGCTTGACTTTGGGAGTAGAAACAGGAAGGATGTGATGAGAAGAAGGGCGTGGGGAAACCCTGAGAAGGAGTCAGAAAGCCTTCACTGTCCAGTTGTCAGAATCACATCTGCCCACCTGCCCTTCTCTCTGGCCTGCACAAGTCAGGGTGCATGGCAACGGCTCCGTGATGCAGGCAGCGCTGCTGCCTCCAACAGCCTGCTTCTCCCATCCCTAGAGCCAGGTGCCACCTGGTTAGTTACACACAATATCCAGTGATTGTTCTCCCAAACTGGGAAGAACTTCAACTGTGTAACTTCGTTTTTGCTGCAGCCTTAGGTATGAAAAGGTTTTCTCACAGTGGAGCAATAGCAGCACCCTAATTACAAGCTGTAAAAGTGTTCCAGTGAACTGTGGCCTGCAGAGACAACCCAGTATTGCAGTGTAACTATACCAGGTAATAGTGAGGTGCAAAATTAAGCTCACCTACCAGAATTTTAGACACCCAAAGCACTACTCATGCTTGACCATTTTCACTTGTTTTCCTCTACTGATGGTAAAGGAGCTCTAAGTGACCTGCTGAGATATGGGCCTGCACCTGTGCATATGTAGAGATCACCAGACAAGTGCTGCTCAGTTGATGCTGATGTTGCAGCAGTCAACATAAACATAATTTGCCTGATCTAATATTATGTGCTAAACAATCCTCATGAAAAAACATACAGGTAGTGATTAAGCACAGCTAGTACTTTTCTCAGAGGTACTATAATTTTAAAATAAAGACAGTCCTGATCTGACATCACTGAAGGCAGAGCAGTGAGTTATGGAGGGATGGGAGTGCTATCCTTTCAAGGACACAATTCTCAGAGAAGGTGATTATTGCCTTAGAGATTATATATAATATAATATATTTATGTTTTTCCACGGTGGTATTTTTGCTCAAAACAGTATTCTGTCTGCAATGGAAGTTTTAATGACTCACATTGTATTGACCATCCAGGCAGGAAAAAAAATACACAACTCCTCTTCAGTGCACAGAAAATAAAAGTCAGTGATAGCACAAATGTTTTCTCTCCAATTTCAGATAGTTGAGTCATTTTTGGTTTTTTTAATGCATTTGTCTGCTGTCTGGTTTTAGAGTCTTCGTGGGAGCCACGAGGGATAAGGAGATCAATACGTAGTAGGAGAAATCTACCTACATACATTACTAGAGATTGACAGGGGAATGGAGAGGAAGTAGTCATATTTGTCAAATTTCAATATATTTTTAAAATTAAGGTATGTACTTTCTACTCAGGACTTGATTTTTAAAGAACTGCAAAAGTTTCCTTTTATGTAGTGATATAACCTCTGTGGATGGGGTGAAACTGTAGCTGCTATTTGTTCCTTAATTTCAAAGAGAATTCCTTAAGAAAAATCCTGCTAATGTGGATTTTGAAAGGAAATTTGAGAGATAGTGACGTTGCCCATCTTTGTGCTTGATGCACTCAGAAGAGCCAAGCTTGCAGAGAAAGACATTCATCACTTTCTGCACTCTCGTTCAGGGAAAGGAATCAAAACATTGACAAGAATATTTGAAAAACGTGATGGTCCCAAGGGAGTTACAGTGGGTGGAAAAGTGGAGATGTGGCCTGAAAAGGAAAAGATCCACAAACTCACATTATCCATGTGGATAAGAACAGATTGACATGGTGAAAAGCATGTGCACACTGTGAAAAAAAAAAAAAAATTATGTCCCATTCTTTACAGCCCTCCAAAAAACAAAAATAATATTTAGATTAGTCAGAAGGAAAAAAAAAAAAAAAAAAAAAAAAAAAAAAAAAAAAAAAAAAAAAAAAAAAAAAAAAAAAAAGCAGGAAAAAAAAAAAAAAACCTACATACAGAAAGGAAAGGGATCAAAAAATTTAAAAGCTTTTTTCAGAACTTTATAATTCAATGCACTCTCCATTTTTCAAAAACAAACCATGAAATGAAGACATACAAGTTTCAGTTGTGTTATTTATTAATCCAAATGTTCCTGAGCATGTTATTTTATAAATTTCATGAATCTTCCAGTAAAGTGTTTTGCACCCCAGAATGAATGATCCTTTTGAATGATTTATCTTTGTCATTACTGCAAATCTGACCTAGTCTGCTTATCTACTTTGAAGCTTCCTTAGGACTAATCAGCTGTCTCACTTTGCTGTCTCAAAATCCCTTGTTTTGTCTTCCTTTCAGGATTTTCTAAATGACTAGAAAGAGCACAAAACCCAGGAAGACAGATAAGACTTTAGAAGGCTATAAAAACAGTGAAAGTCATTAAACCTGTTAATCAACACACTACATGCACATGGGGGAAATTATTTTTGATAACATTGTGGTAATTTTCCCAGAAAACGAAAGAATTAAAAGTGGAAGATACATGTTCATATTAATAAATAGAGTGTTTGTAATTATAATCTGCTGCTATAGTATTTACTCATGCCCCTGTAAGACTGACCCACTGTC
The DNA here is from genome assembly GCA_013389925.1 of Aegithalos caudatus. Classification (NCBI taxonomy): domain Eukaryota; kingdom Metazoa; phylum Chordata; class Aves; order Passeriformes; family Aegithalidae; genus Aegithalos; species Aegithalos caudatus. The sequence goes on along the minus strand of WEIU01006552.1, from coordinate 127,791 downwards.
CACCATGTGCAATGCAACTACACCTATCACAGGGTTAACCCCATTATTTGGATGTAGATAAAAGCATAGACAAGGCCTGTTTAGGTCGTTGGACAACTCATTTATTCAAAACTGAAGAACACATTTGAATCACAGACAAGTTTATGAGTCATGTCTAAGAGCCCGCTTTTATGAATCAAGATCATCAACTTGTACGTGGAGCGCTCCCTAGGAAATTCACAGTTTAGCAGCCACATTGATAAGCATATTTCCTGCTGGATGAGACAAAACAGACTTTTCATCTAAATTATTGCATGGTTTTCCAGAGGCCTTTCACAATGTCCACGGCTCAGAAAAAATGAAGCACTGTATGACTTTTATGTAGAGGTGCTCAGTGTAAAACTAGCTCTCTCAGCCTACAAAAAGGAATAAATGCTCCTAACTTACAGGGCTTTCCTGAACTTATTTTTTCCACAAAGCAGGATCAAAGCTCTTGTCACAGCAAAGTTTTCCAAAGGCAAACTATTTCCACATGAAGTCTGGCGAGGAGAACACTGGTTTCCAACACAGTTTTAGATTATTTCATTCTAGCTGAAATCCAAAACAGGGTCTCACCTACCAGCAGTAACACTAAACAGACTGTAAGAGCTGTTGTCCACTCCAAGGTATTATACACCAACTAGAAAACAAGNTCATCTATAGATTACAATAGTTTACAGCTAAAATCACTACTGCTCAGCCTATGGGAACATGAATTAAAATGGGTAAGAGTGTTTCATTCAGGTGCTCGCTAATATTTTAAACAGAAATAAAAGAGAGAATTGAGGACTTTAGCATGATCATCATGATAAACATGGTAGATGGTCTGTAATTAAAAAGTGGATCTTGACAACTGGCTTCAGGCAGCTACTGAGTACACAACGTTACATATTTTATGACGATAGTGACTCTCCCCCAAAACTAGAGGCAGTCTTTAGTATTTCCTCAAAGTTATAAAAGAACAAATCCCTCTAAATGAAAAGAAAAATGAAGTGCAATAAAACAGATTTCTACACCTACAGAAAAGGGAAACCACCTGAAAATTACTGGTATGTAATTGTCTTTCACATTCATTTTCCCTCTCTATTCATATTCCTTTCTTCCAAAATCCTTCTATAAAAACACATGAAATCTGGAGATGACAGCTTAGCTCATTTGCCCATTTTTGCCCTCGAAGCAGAGAATTCTTTCCCTTTCCATTCTGAGGAGTCTCAGAGTGATAGTGACAGTGTGTGGGTGTTTAAGCAGAATTATTATCTCTTGCTTAGCCCTTTGAAATAACATTTCTGATGTATAAACTAAACAAACAAAGAAAGAAACAAAGAAACAAAATAAAGGATAATTGTTTTTTTCTTGCCACTGTATGTTACAACAGTTTATTCTTTGACAGAGCCTGTACTGAGTGGCTGTGCCTCAAGCTTGGATGGGTGGTTTTCTGGCCATAACTTTATCCTTCTGTGAGTTGGATTAAATTACTGACAATTAAAAGTCAGCAGGATTTTTGATCACAGTGAGAGTAGAACAGACAAGGTCAAAGAAGTTTCTTTTGCGTTCTCTTCCTTTTCATGATCTTTGCATACTTTGTTAAATTTGCAAACATCTGGAATAATAACTGCCTAGCATTAGATTGCAATTTTTGCTACAAGTGTTGACCACACTACTAATAGATTGTAATTCGTGAAACTAATTATTTTCCTGCTACAAGGAAATGTTACAGAAACAGTCCAAAAAAAAAAAAA
>WEIU01006552.1:110825-126000 GCA_013389925.1 Aegithalos caudatus | reverse complement strand
AAAAAAAAAAAAAAAAAAAAAATCCTGCTAAAATCAATCCAAACTGTAAATGTTTATTAAATTGCACAAAGGTATAGTCTCCAAACCATACAAAGACCTGCATTCCTTCCTGCAGCTTATTGCCTGCCAATAGTACCAACAGCTGCAATGAAACAATTTGTAATCTTAGAATAGAAAAGGTAGGCAACTGCTGGACTTAGATGAAAGTATTCCTCACATCAGAAGACAGGGTTGGTAGCTCAGGCCAACTGCATTACATGCTTGAAGGTCTATAGGGTCCTCAAAGCACTGAAAAGCAATGTCAAGTGAACTAGGGTCAGTTCAGGGTTTGAAGACCAAACCAAGCATAATTTAATTTCTTTTGCTTGGGCTTTCCCTGGAGCAAGTTCAACCAAAACCCGCTCAGGATATTTGATGCAGCAGATAAAGGGCAACACTAAGATTTAATCTAACATTTCATTCAAATTAGCTGGAGAATATTTATACCTGTTCTGTCATATAAATTAACTACCTTTAAGCTCTTTTCCATTCGTGAGGTCAAAAAGACCTTGTGACAGATGACAGGTCTCTGATCACCATTTCTCCATCCATTTAGGGAAAACAAAATTCTTTGTGCACCAGGGTAGGTTAATCAAGGGTATTTATGCCCCAGATCACTGACAATTTAAGACTTGAGCAAAGGAAGAAAAAAGCGCTCAACCCAAACTCAGAATTCAGGTATTTTTTCTGGGGACCAGCTGCAAATGAAAGTATTTTTGAGTGGCCTGAAACACAGTTGTATGCATCTGTACTGCCGAGGGAAACAGAGGAAAGCGAAGAAAGCTGAAAAGAGTTGAAATAAATCCAAGAGCATGAGCAGACAGCCCTGATGAGAGGAAGCCTGGCTGAATGCAGAGAGCTGAGCAGCACAGAGAGAAACATACCTGTGCATCTGCATCACCTGAAGCCATGAGGATTTGCTCAATGGCAGGACACAGTGCCAAGGAGAAACTCCTCGGGCACCCCACATGCCCCAGGTGGTTGGCAAAGATGAATGGGCCTTTCTCATAAGGGAGCTTTCTAGGGCAGCTAATTAGCATCTATTGTGCAAGTTCTGTTTAAACTTTTGTCTCTAAAAATGTGGTTTCTTCCCTGCAGGACACAGGTGGCCCAACATATTCCTGTTCTCATGTGTGGCATTTCAGCCTTAAATAAACTCCCTTGTCTGCAGCAGTAAGCAGAGAGCTGGTGTCAGAAGAGACCTTTGCTATTGACTGTAGCTACTTGTAACACCTTGGCAGCAATTCAAGTTCAAAGGAGCACAATCATACATTCCTATAGGCAGGTGACAAAATATACCCTATTCCCATCCAGAACTGGTGATCCTACAGGTATACTGCATAAAATTAACCAAATTTTCCTCTGACCACTGCTTTTATTTTGATAGTTGGGATTAAAAGTGAGTGCATTTGAAGGCCTTGTGAGGAAGAGGAGGTAAATTAACATTATTATCCAAGTGATGGGTTCAGTTTTTACAGTCTGTGATTCTTTTAAGAAGTTACAACACACCGAAGTGCTGCTGAGGAAAGCAACTGGAAGGGAGCAATGTTAAAAGACACAGATGACATACAGCTAACTGGGTGGCCAAACAGCAAGGAAGTCTCATGAAAAATTGTTACTTCACCTTGTCACTTGGGTTAATTTGTGACAGTTTCCTAAAGAAAAGAGAATAGAAAAAAAGCACCACTTACAAGCACTAAAATGTTCAGCATTTATAGGCAGTGGACACTCTGTTGTTTCTGTGAGCAGAAGCTGGGTAGGTCTTAAGAGCAGCCACAAACAGACTAACACTACACAGACTTCCTGTCTGTCAGAAGTATCAGCCTAAAATGATTTTCAGGTTAACAGGCATTTATCAAAATAAAACAGGTGTATCAAGACAGCCATGAAAAATTACTGCGCAGTTAATGTCTTTCATGTGGATTGTTTCAGTGAATTATTTCACAAATGATCCTCTGTTCCACAGGTTTATCCAAATATCAGTCTCTGAACAGCTCAGAGGAGGAGTTTTCTACTGAGGGCATCTGTGAGTTGTTTCCTCAAAAGTGGCTGTGTTTGACATAACAATCCATGAATATCAAACAGTCGCAAAAGGCAATTTTAACAATGGACACAGAGCATCAAGATGGCTTTTTTGCATACAGAGCAACCTTGTTTACTTGCTAGAAAATAAAAATATCCTTTTAAAAACGTTTAAAAGGATGCTCCCTCTTGAGTTTTCATAAGGACCAAAACAACAAAGCACATATGGAGGAGCAGTTGGAGGACCAACATCTTCCCAGCCCCCTCACTGCTGACAGCCTATTCACCAGCACAGCCTCTTCACCAGACCTGTTCTACTGAAGTGCTCAAAACAGCAGTAGTGTGATACAATTGCTAAAAGTTTATTTTCCCCTTTACTCCTGGACATCTCTTGTCTTCAAATTTCCACACTCCCAGGCTCAAAGCCCCTGTTCCTCACCAGCAACATAAAGTATGTACCTTGTGCTGCATTTCTCCCACAGGAGAGAGCTCAGGGAGTCTCACAGGCCTTAAGGAAGCCTCTGAGAGGATGTATAGCTTCAGGATGGGACTGCCAGATCCTGCACAGGGGGACAGAGCACTCGCTCCCACAGTAGGAAAGAGGTGACTCTGTGTCACTCCTGCACTCCCCAACACCACAAAATAAAGGGTTTTTCCCACCCCATGCCCACCCATTCTGGGATGACACAGTGACCAGCTGGGAGGGATTTCAAGAGGTCATTTAATCTTTCATCTTACCCAGGGCAGGCTGTTGATGACACTCCTGGTATCTTCTTGTTCAAGCAGTGCCTAAAAACCCCCACCACATCCCCAGGCATTTTGTCTCACAGCAACTACAGCCCAGTGCAGAAGTGTCACAACTTCTTGCTCTGTGCTCTGCAAGCCAGATTATCTATTTACTTTTTCTCTTGGCATTTGAACGAATTTCCTCTCCCTTTCAGAAAAACCTGATCAATCTCAGGACATTGGAACTTCCCAAAGGTTTTTTGCTGTGACTGTTGCTCTGACAACCAAGTGTCCAGGGGTTGTGTTCTTAAAAATTTCAGACTTCTACGGTGTACTTAATTTATATTTTTATTTCAGTGCAAGTGATTCACACAGCCTCACCTTGCTGCTGTTAAGAGCTGATATCAGGAACATCAGAGCTCCCACCAAGTCCCTCTGGCAGAACATGACAGTATTTCTACCAGAAACCACAACTCAGGAACAAAACTTTTACCTCTTCAAAGGAGTCGGTGCTTCTGTGACACCCAAACTGCAGCAATTCCAAGAGGAAACCAATTCCCTGTCCTGTGGGCATTAGGGAGCAAGGTGGACCTGTCCCTTCTCCCTTCCATCATTGGGATGGGGCTGAAAAAGTACAACAGGACTACATGCCAATTCCCCAGGAGAGGAGGAGACATTTCCCCAAAAAGAGCAACATAATACACATTTTTGCATCCCCAACAGAAGAGCTCCACAGGCACAACTGACATTAAAAAGCTAACTGAGGAGTGTCTGAGAAAATACTGCAAGTTCTTGACCATGAAACTCTAAAAAGATAATNTTGCCTGTGGAATTTAAAACATTAAAATGAAAGCCCCAGGGTCACACTGTCTTAATTCCTTAAATTTCACAGGAAATAAATTTATGATATTTTCCTGAAGACAGTTCGTTATTCTGGGCTTATTAAAAATCAATAGTCAGTAAGACTCCATTGCTGTGCTGCCTTCTGTTCACTGATTAAATCCTTTAACTGCATTCAGACAGAATAATTACACACTCCAGGATGCATGAGTGCCTTGATAGAGCTTTCTCCTGTGCCTTGCAGTTTCCCAGGGTGCTGTAGTCTCATTTCCAGCCACAACTATCAGTCAAACAAACCTCCAGAGCACAGTATTATTTCCCCTGCAACAATTATAGTCTTATCTAGGGTATCTTGAGCAAAACCAGCCAGCTTTTAGAAAAATACATTTTATTAAAACAGATTTTTTTTTCTCCTTAGAATAAAAAGAAGAATCTGCATCCTAATCAAATATTAAATAACCTCATATACACTTTACCTTTTAGGGAATTTAGAGCTTGGGTGTTTTGTTTTTGTGGAGGTATTGCATGTGGAAGAACAGCTTTTTATTCCTCAGACATCTGATTTTAACATAAAATGTCCTGTGTAGTAAATAAAACCCTGTACTTTCACTTTCTCTGGTATGAGTAAACAATTTTTTTTTTTTTTCCCTCATGGTTATCTGTCTTCCTGAATTCAATCACACAGAAAGGATACTAAAAAGCACACTGAATATTTCTACCTTCATTTCTGATAAATTTAACAAGCACTAGCTGCTCTACTTGCAAGCTTCTGCAGAGATGCGTCATGGCTATATTATTTAAACAACAAATTAATAGATTGAAACAAGTGTATGTTCCATCAGTGACCTCAAATTACAGTAGCCACAGAATGACAACAAAATGAAGACTTTAAAAAAGAGCTAAGGCTTAACTTGCTCACCATGTCTGCTAGAAAATTGATAATATTATTTGTAGTCTCCATTCTCTCAGTGGCTGCACAGAGACATCATTACATCCAGATTGGTTTTTTTCTTTTTCTTTAGATATACACTGCCTACTATGTAATGGAATAAATTATCATTTTTCAAATGTCCACAACTTTCAAACACTCCTCACCCTTTTCCTTTTCAATAATTTGCTTTTTTAAAAAACACAAATTAGTATCTATATACAGTTGTAAAAAATTCCACTACTTGCACTTTCCTAGTTGTGTGCCTGCAATATCTGTGAACATAAACAAAACAGAGATGGGCTAAAAAGAGGAATAGTATATATCTTTCACAACAAGTGCCCATTAGAGACCGCTGCTGCTAGTTGACGAGCTTTAGAAATGTCTGAACACCTTTTTAAGCACAATGTAGACTGAAAAAAAAAAAATTTTTAAAAAAAAAGGAGAAAACAAGAAGGAAATTATAAAAGAAGACTTGAGGGATTGAGGTAGGAGTGACATGCTGGTGTGGTAAGGGTTTGTGTCTGGGTGTCTCTAAATTGCAGACAGAAGAGCCGTATGTACTGAACAAAAAACTGTCTTGCCTTGTCTTTACCTTTTCCATTGTTTCTGTCTGCCAATTCCCCCTTCCCTCTCCTCTTATTGTACATGTGTCTCTTCAGAGGGAAATCAAATGGATTATATTTCTCTCTGCTTCCAAATATCTCTCAGTTGCCCTAATTGCTCCTGGAGGTCCAGGCATGGAAAGTTTGAAAATAATTGTGAAGGAAAGAGGTTGAAGAAAAAATACTTTTCTGAGGCTGAGGTGTTTTGCAGGGAGAATTTGCTGGATAAAACAGATAGAATAACAATGCACCTTCTCTGTTTTAATTCTGGTACTGTTACCATTTTCTTTTAAGTGCCTGTTAGACACATTGTTTTGGGACTTTTCTCCCTGGGAGACAGTCATTACACATAAAGAAGATAAACCCTCGTTCTGAGAAAGCCACACTCACTCATGCACTGCAGGGGAGATCTGGGTGATATGATCCTCAGAGTAGTTTTTCCTGACTCTGACAATCAAAATGTCTTCCTTGTAGAAGGTACATTGGTGTCTTGTTTGTTTGTTTGTTTTAACCTGAGTCAACACATTTAAAACATCTTGCTTTCAACATTTCTTTAGGCAATCATTTCTTCTTGGAGTATTGCATCATTTGGATTTCACATCACTAAGGCTTAGTTTACTTATGCTCCTACCTGGAAAGAGGAAAACTTAGCTGGCTTTTGAAAAAAAAAAAAAAAAAAAAAAGTATTTTTCATGCTAGCTTACCCAGTACATATTTCATTGCACTCAGTACTAAATCTTAAAACTGACATGCATTGAAACTGAAGATAGCGGAGATGGTGCAAATGGTGGAGCAAAAGTTGTGTTGGAAGAGAGAAGGGAGAAGTAAATCAACCAGCACAGTTACCACAATATTTACATGGTTGCAGTGACCCAAAATTAGGAAATTCACCCTGAGAGTCACCTACGTTTAGGTGTTCAGGCATTTGCCTTGATGGTAAGGGAGTAGTAGGTCAAAATTGTAATAAAGACTAGACTTTTCTGAATTCTAGGATCCCATTTAGCAGCTAGATACTGGAGAAAATTGTTCAAGCTACCTGGGAAGTTTATCCTAAGGACACAGAGCAACTGCACTCATCATTGCCTTTCAATCTTTATCCACCAAAGAGGAAACCTCCAACGTATGACTCCCAACACCACAATTAGGCCATGTGCCACATGATGCTACAAGTTTAAATCCATCGATTCCTATTTTAATATATGCCTGAATTTTAACTTAAGCAATCTGTGAAAAGCTTTATGTAGGTTATTTAGCAGCTCCCACTGTTGCAGGCAGCCTACATGGTAGATCATGCCCAGTCAGCCTTCCTGGAGCTGCACTGCTGAGACACTGAAGAAGGAGAAATGTTACGAAACAGGAATTAAAAAGAAGTCTGTGAATTCACTGAAATCAAACCCAGAAACATGACTTTTACAAGAGCTGCTTCATAATCCCTCTATCATTTGGACTGAGGTAAGCATTATTCCTGTTTCACTTACTTAGGAAGCCTTGTGTTAGTATAGTCTTAAGTATACTGAAATTCCATTTAAAGGCTTGCACAGTACATGTAGAGGGGATCAAGCAGAGGAACTGGCTCTACAGGTGGAGAGACTCTCAGCTAGACTACTCCAAACCAGATTTTATCTTAAGCTAAAAGAAGAACAAAGCAGAGCTCCACATAAGAAAACAAGCCTTTTTAATCTGACTGAACAAAGCTTATAGGGAAAAGATTCAGCCACAGCCACAGGGCACATCCATCTGCTCCAACAAGTGCAGACAGGTCTGAATGCCTCTCTACTGCTTACTAGAAAGACAAACATAACCCAGCCCTGGTCACCAAAATGCAGCACAGCCCACCAGAATACGGGGCCATGGAGCAGCTTTCTGGCTGGAATGCTATGTTGTGCCAACAGGGCAGACAACTCCAACCCAGAGCTGGCATAATGCTCAGCTGTCTGTGCAGATGCAATCACAAACACCTCAGGAATTAGCATCTTGTAGGTTGATCCTATTATCTGTGACATTTTAGCTACTGGCTCCAGTTTCTGAGATGCAGGCAGCTGTGAGCCCACAGGCTGGAATAGGGGTCTGAGCAGAGCCCTGGGCTCTTTTAGCTGCCAAGGCCCCACAAACACTGTCATCTTTGTTGTTCTCAAGTGCCAGACAACATGTGTGACATGATATATATTACAGCTACACAGTGGAGAATGAAAAGCTATCTTCTCTCTCATTTTTTTCTTTCCTCTTTGTGATTAAATGTATTTATGCACACGCCCCCACATTTACACAAATCTATCAGCTCATCTGCTCTATATTTTATTATTGAGCTCTCAGAAATTCCGAACTTGTGAACCAAAGCAGGGTGACAAGTAATTTAACACATCAGACCAAAGTCATTTCAGCTGCAATGGATTTTTAAAAGACAACATTCAAGGCCCATACTGATCATTCAGGCTGTCAACACACTGTTAGCAATCAGTGAGCCCAAGAACTCAGGGAGTTGCATACCTGTCATTTCAAACTGCCAATACATTTAAGTGCTTTGGAGAAAGTTGTGCTTGACTAAGGTTTTTTTTCATTTCAGTGGACATTACTCAAACAAAGGCCTTACTTGAGCTGTGACCCAAAAGAAGAGAGAACAAGGCTCAGCTCCAGTAGAATTCAGATGAATGAGGCTCTCAATAAAGAATTGCAGTGGTGGTAGTATCTTTTATCAGACTAAGCTGTACAGCTCAAAGTGTAGACAAGTTCCTCTTGGCATCTAAAATGGAGATAGAAGGTTGCAAATGTAAGCACAAGCTGAAAACAATTGAGATATTATTTATTAGATATGTATCAATTTGATCATCTTTGAAAGTAAATTTAGATTTACCTTACTGGAGCAGAGAGAGGGAGGGAGGCAGGTGATAAAGCAGCTGTCTCAGTGGTACAAACTTATAAAGACTCAGATAGAAGACAGCATTTTCCAGAGGGTAAAATATTGCCTAACATTCAGGCAGCAGAGCCTTACTTCAGTGTGTTTTCTGCTCTGGGCTCTTCATTACCCTTATCTCATCTTTTTTTGTGTTGCTTACTGGCTGCAGCAGGACTGTTTTGGGCCTCAAGCAATGCAGAGCACAACCCCAAGCCTTCCTCAGTGATGGGGCACCAGCCCAGCCCCATGTGTGATTTACTAAACACAGTAAGCAAGAGGATGAACTACTTTCTCAGGCAGTGTAAAAACCATGTTGGGTTAAAGTGTCAACTTTCTCCTCCAGAAAGATCAGTATCCTAGATATTAGATTATTTCACTCCAAATGACCCTCCCACAAACAGAAGCACACCTGTTTCATGACTGTGTGACTTGAATGGAATCAGTGTAATGCAGTTGTTGCCTACAGCTCTCCCTATTGGGTCTTCCTCTCAGTCCCCACTCTTGATTCTCACCACAGAGGGGTGGTATAGGATGCTGGTTCCTCAGACAAACAGGGTCAAGTTATTAATGCCTCATCCATACAATACAGGGTCCTCAGGAATGGTAAAATACAACTACAAGAAACACCAGACAGCTGCTGGGTGTGTTTCTGCCTGGTGTTGCAGTTGAGCTGAGATTTCACTACTGCTCCAGTAAGGAGAGATTAACAAAGAAAGGGAGCAGTGCTATTCTGCAGGCAGCATAGCCTCTCCAGGATGATGCTGTCTCCAGAGAGGCTGTGTCTAACCTCAATTCTTTCTACTTTGCTGGCCAAGTTATCCAAGGGCTAGAGATGAAGGTTCCGCTCTGACACAAGGCTGGTCTAGTTAAACTCACAGACCCAAAAGGTATCCTGCCTTTGGGATAAGTACAAGGGGTGAGCCCTTTCCACTGTGCTTAGTCACGAGTCAGCCTAATATGATCAGAAGAGTTTACTTTGAAATCTAGGTGCACCACAGCATTTTTTCGAATTTTATGAAATTCTTCCACATATACTCACATTTCTGACTCTTCCTACAGCTAGCAGAGAGTTGACACTCTTCCATTTCAGTGGCCATCTTTCTCCTTTAAATGCTTCAGTTGGAAGCTAAAGAGACAATTCATGTTCCAAATCTTTTGGGAGGGAAAAGAAGCCCAGCACAGGTAGGTGTATGTATATGTGCAGCATTACTGACTAGTACAAGCAGGTAAAGGTGGTCAGCAGTGTTTTAAAACAAAGGGAAACAGGGAAAACCATGAGGTGGCCTCTTGACCCTTTTAAAACACTTGTTACCTACAACATGGGGCATTGTACTGCTTTGCCCCAGCCCATGCTACAAGAGCATCTCAGAGACAGCAGCACCCACTGCCCTCGTGCCATATGGCTCCATGCCAAATGTAGAGTTTACTCTCAGATTCTGGACTTCTTCATACTCATCTTCCTCTCACAGGCATAGTCCTGCAAGGACAAACATATCTTGTCACTCACTGACAAGAAGACCTAGTGTTTATCAGTGCAAAGGAAGCTCACATAGCAGAAAGCAGCACTGTGCAAAAATATCTAGGCAAGTTTTGACAGAGATCAGCTGTTAAAATTGCTGGTAATTAATTAAATACTAATAATTAAAATGATTATGCTAAATGAGCTCAAAAACACTGTTCTAATATCTCTGACTGGTTTCAAGCAGCTTTCAAGACTGAGTTCTCCTCTCTGCATCACTGTTACACCAGGGTGGCCTAAACTCCATGAGAGGAGCAAGGTGTCACCCACAAATGGAGATGAAGAGGGTGGCAAAAGCACAGGAGTTGAGAATGCTGGGAAGGGAAGGTCCTGAGGAAAGGACATATGCACTCACACATGTGCACAGACGCCTGCACATTTCCCCCACAGCGCTTCAGGCAAACAAAGCACTCCAGACACCCTGCAGCAGCACTCAGAGGTTCAGGGGACTGGCTGCTCACACATGATCATCATATGAATCTTCATCTTTTTGATTAAAAACCAGAAATCTGAATCCCATGAGAAAACTGTGCCCTGGGTCATTCCCACCCTGACTCAAGGAAGAGTGGCTCAGGGAACCACAGAAGAAAGTCCCAGGCAGCCCCACAGTCTCTGCCTGCTCAGTAGGCAGGAGGCCACTTCTGCCCTCACCCCTGTATATCAACATGAAGAAGGCAGACTGTTTCATAGAAGGGGTAAATCCATATGTGATGGAAAGCACCTCTGAACAATTTCAGCTCACAGTCTAATGCCTGTCAGGAGTGAAAGAAATACAGCTGACAGCCACCTGAGCAAGGGAGACTGATAGTTGCCCAAAGTCATTCAGGCACATATGACTTTTTACACGTTTGATTTAAAATTAAAAAAAAAAAANAAAAAAAAAAAAAAGCTTTATTGATGACTTGCATTTTATTGGTGATGGTATTGAACATTTTTTTCTTTCTATTGTCATTTTTCAAGGCTGTAGGTCAAAGCTAAGAAGGGTAATCAAGCATGAATGAGCTCAGACAGCACATGAAACAAAAAAGAACATAAACATTTTGACCCACATGCAGTGATGATCAATAGGGAGCAGCATGTCTTCTATTTTTCACTGTCCTTGCTGATCACAGCCATAATGCAGCTCTACAGCCAAGGAAGGTCTGGCTTTGTTAAATGACAAAACACATTGCAAAGCACTGGCAAGGCACATGGTTTAAAAAAAACAACCTCCATCAAAAAACCTACAAAACAACAATGAGGGAAAACGCAAAATGAAAAAAAAAAAAAAATGAAAAAAAAAAAAAGGCAAAACAAAAAATAAAAAACCTCAAAACACTAAAATTAAAAAACCCTATCTACCAAAATAATAATGGGAACCATTACTTTTTAAACCATTAATCTAGAAGAAAAGACATCTAATTTCAGCTAATATATAGGAATTTTTTTGGATTCTGCTCAGAGAACAGGTTTTATTTTCCACATTTTCCCATGAAATTGGATATTTTTATCAATATTTCCCAGCTCACTCTACATATTTATTGGGCATCAAAACTCCAGTCTAAAGAGCATGCACAAAATTGCTTTTGTAGTTCCACAGGCTCATTAATAGGATTTTGAAATGGAGATGAGGGCTCAACATCAAATTTTTCTAAAAAATAGTCACAAACCAGTATAAAATATTATCCAGAATTATTATAACTGCAATCATCAGTGCAAGTAAATAAGCACAGCTGTCACATATTCTCAGTTATTGTAAGTGCTCTTTCATCTCTTTAACAAAACGGAGTCAAATGAGAATGGACTGTTATCCAGGCTAATTACAAAGTCTGGTACAGAGCAGAAGCTACCTGGCAGCCCAGAAGATTTCAGATATCCTTTTATTAGTCAGGGAGAGTAAATTGGGCAGCATCTGCCCAATTGATTCAGAAATCTCTGGCATTGAAGTGATGCAGAGCTACAGACATAGGTGGTTGTGTCCATTGCCATAAGGCACACAATGATGCTTTGCAGGGGAACTGTGGTACATTTTATGCATTTTTGTATTTATTTCAAGCTGCCATCCAAATTGTACTAGATAGATAAACTAGATAATAGATAATAGATAGATAATAGATAGATAGATAATAGATAAACCTGGTGCACCGCACTGTGAGACAACCTGATTTTAAGGAGAACACAACTATGGTTTGTACAATAATCAAGCATTTATGAGAGAACAGATTTTTTCTGAGTTTGACAGAAGCCTTATAGATTTCATTGATTCTGTCTAAAAGTGACAGAAAATTCTTTTGAGGTATTATTTGGGGTTATTTATCCAAAAAAAAAAAAAAAAGTTTCAGGGAATTTGTACAATTCCTGTATTGCAATAAAGTACCAAAACTTCAGCAGCTGCTTAATTAGGGGTTATCAACAAAACTAAAATATATTCTTCAGGTAAAAATGCACTGCTACTAGGAGATAACCTTCCAAGCATTATGCTGAGGTACTGAATCTGTTAATTAACTAGGACACTAGGTTCCAAAGAATACAGCTAGTAATGATTCTGTCCAAGTGGTGGAAGGATTTGATGAGAGCCAGCAAGATATGGCCAAGACAGTCAGGAAATGCCAATACAATGCTCTCTGAATTGTTTGTTCTGTTAACTCCACTAATTAATTCCACTGATGTCTTTAAGCAGTTCCTGAAAACAACAGAACTGCATCTTAAATATATGCAACGCAGAACTACAATCAGGAAATTAAAAGTTATCTTGAGACAAAATTTTATTTGCATAGGCTGCACCAAGTTGCCCTATTCATATAGTTAATAGGTTTGCCAGTGCTGACAGCAAAATATTTCATTACAAGACAAGCTGTAACAAATGCTTTGAATGGGCACATGCACTTGGGCCTAAAGGTCAAGGTGTCTCAGAAATAAAATCCTCTGCTTAGGAATGAGAATCTGTGCATGAAAAGAACATTTTGGGCACCCCATGAGACATGTGTGTGAATTGCAACTGTGTGAATTGATACATAGACTTACAGGTGACCAGGACAACCACAGCTGAAATGCAGAGTAGATTATGTCATTACCTTGCTAACAATGCCAGGCAGCAGAGACATGGGGTGGGGGGACTGAGTTTGTCCCAGTGTGGGGGGCCCCCACAGCCTGCCTCAGTATATGAAAGGGCTTCATGCATGCACACCTGATCACAAGGCTGTGCTTTTACCATGTTTCTCTGTCCCAACAGGAGGTTCAAACATGTTTGTGGGGGTTTATTTTCTCTACACAGGTATTCCACTTCTCAAAACAAGCAGAGGATGGACAACACTAGGCATAGTAAATGGAGTTTCTCCACATTGACATCCTTAGCATTGCCAGCTGCAAGGTTATTTTGAGCAAAATTACTCTCTCATTGCCAAATCTTCCAGTTGTAATCTCTTCCTCCCAACAGCAGTACAGAGACCAGCCAACATCAGCTGTGTTTTCCTAATAGTGCATCTGATCAACTCACTGCACTGAAACAAGAAGTCAGGGGGAGTACTTTATGCAGATCTGAGCACAAAGGAAAGGGCTCTGTGCCAGGCACTACTAGATTTACTGGATTTGTAACTAGTATAAAAAGTAATCAATATTAAAACCAAGGAAAAGGCTTTCTTCCAGCCACAGATGTTATACCCAGTCAAGATCTTAGAGAACAGAGAAGACCAACCACAAAACTTTTGGTCACTCAGATGGGTTGGGAGACTTCTTGTGGAGGCAAGCTGCACTCCGCATTTTCTGCTTCTTCCCATTTACTCTCTTCCTTGTGTATGTATCAGGTTTAATGCATTTCTTCTCTGGTACCTCCTTTCCAGTGGCCATATAACATGGTTTTCCTCTGGAAGTAATGGATTGGTATTTCAGGGTGGGCATTACAGTGCAGAGTGTGGTGTAGTGCCCCATGACCATAGCATGACACATGGAGGAAGCAGGGCTGGATTGCTGAGCAGGTGCAGAACCAGGCAGATTTCCATCACAGCCATTGCCCAAGAGTGCCAGGAGTTGTCTCCTCATGACACAAAGCCACTGCCCCACTCTCCTCCAGGGGCTGTGCAGCCGATGCTATCACCCCTCTCATCGCTCAGCCACCTGTGTACAAGCTCTTGGACACACCAAACTGCTCCACTGAACCCAAAGAAGTCTTCATATGGAGGGGTTAGCTGAACAAAACAGTGCACTGGGATTCTTGTAAATAGCATAATCTTATTTACAACATTGGGACTAACCCCAGTGCCAGGACAGATGGAGTAGCTGAAGAGTGTGGATGCTGTGAGCAGATCAAATCCCCCAAAGAGCAGTGCTGCAAGCCTGTGGTTTCCAGACACCAAGCCAAGATCAGGGCTACCCTGTGTGTATTGGAGGTGTTTCCTTCTGCCTGTGGCAGTGACTTACCTGTCACCTACCACTTCATTCACAGGTGGATATGGATGGGGACAGTCATCCCGTGAATGGAAGGGATCCCAGCCACAGGTGGTGGCCAGCTTAGCCAGTCTGTTGAGCAAGATGTACTTGGATGTCCTGGAAGAGGTTGTGGATGTCCCTCACAAGAAACAGAGCAAGAGCAGCCCTGAAGAGAAAGGAAGGTAAATCATTAATGAATGCAGGGATAATGAGTGGTTTATACTATTCTGTTCTTCCGGTTGCATTAGTTGCTTCTATATGTGATATTACAATACAAAGTCATAAAAAGCAAAATTCCCTAGACTTTGGTCCTCATTCTTTGCCTTTTCTAGAAAAGTAATTTTACCCTAGCTGGTGGCAGTTTACTCTTAGCTTCCACCATCTATTGTTGAGTGATTCATTTTGGCTACATTTTTCCTATTTTATTTTTCCTCCTGAATGGAAGTTCATGTAAATTTTTCATACAGCATCTATCTGATCTTATCACTTGTCAGATTACAAAAAAACCCCACACTTTATTAACAAAAAGCTGAAACTTGTACTTCTCAATTGTGCCAGTTCTTGAATGGGCAGGAAGATATTATCATTCACTGGAACATACACCTCCATGTTGCTACCACTATCCTGTCATGGTCCTGAACATGAAGAGCTACAATAATTTCATCTTTGCACCTCTGGATTTAAAAATCCAAAGTTCCAGTGGGACTATCTTCCTCAAAGGATAAACCAATAAACATCATCAGACGCATTGCAGTGTTAGTTATCTCAACGAGTAAATAAACTTACTCACTGTTCAAACACCTTTTAATTAAAATTCCTGTGTGAAATTTACTGCAGCTATAAACCAGAAGAGTAATTAGAAGTGTGGCATAGACAGTTAGGACTCAGATCATAATTAAAATAAATACTCCTTATTAATAAATAAATTGTCAACCAGCCAGTTCTGTGACTCAATAACAACTTAATTCTGATCATTTGGTTCTTGTTTCAAATTAAGGATTTAAACTTAATGTAACATGGGCAAGAATACAAAGAAAAAAGGTGTCTGCTGGGTTTTCCCTTTCTCTGAAATCATAGAATAGTGAAAACTGAAATAGATAGTAACTTTTCTGCTTATTTCTCCACCAAGGTAAATGAATTACCTCTAGCAACAGTCAACATGAGGCTCTGTGGTTTTTGTTTGATGGTACCAGGCTTAT
>WEIU01006552.1:90647-110813 GCA_013389925.1 Aegithalos caudatus | reverse complement strand
AAAAAAAAAAAGGAAGGTAGAAACATCATGTATATCAAAAGACATGAAATGTTAAGAAAGTAAAATCTTGCAAAGAAGCAGAGGTTTCCTTAGCAATGAACTAATTTCCTTATTCAGAGCTATGCTATCCATACTTTCTATATAACTGCCTTGTATTTGATGCAGTGGTGGTCACAAGTGGCATCAGAGGTTCCTCTGGCTTCTCATCCCAGACCACTTGCACAGGGCTATGAGGTAAAGGCAGATATTTCATCCTACCTGGTGAAATCCTAACCAAATGATAACATTTCTTTTAGTCCAACAACATTGCCAGCACCTTTGTGATTGTGGCAAACTGTAAATCAGGAAGTGGCAAACACAAGAGGCATGAGCTGAGCCGTGGTTTCATTCAAACAGCTCACACTGGTGACATGGGAGAACTCACCAGAGGCAGCTCAAGTTTGGGAGAAAAGCCTTGGAAGGACATATGTAAATGGACACAAAAACCAGCAGGGCTTTGGTCTGAGCTGAAAAGCCCAAGCAATTACCAAAGTAATGTTTTTTTTAAAGCAACCCACTCATATTCAGTCCTACCCACAATAACACCCACAGTATGTTAGAGATGAATGTGGCAATTGACCTCTTCAGTCAGTCTGACAAGGAGGAACATCTCAGCTGGCTTTTGATTTCACCATTACCCCATAAAATAATTTCAAAAATCTAGGCATTTTGAAGTTTGCTCTTTTTCAGGTACAAAATGTTGGCACATTAGAGAAACAATCACAGTCCTTCAGACACCACACTGAAATCCAGGAAGGAATTTTTGCCTAACTTGCCCAGTTTTGCATCACTGGACTGTGGCAAGGAAAGGACCTGCTGGACATCCAGACACCACAAATGGGGACAGAGCTATGGAGAGACTGATGGCTTTCTGAATCAATTGAAAGTGAGGCTACCCAGACCTCACAATAATGATGCCTGGGCATTACCGTGTTTTCCAGACACAGTTGCTTAATTGGGCTAAACTTGAGTCTGCAAGCTGAATGTAGAGTTTTTTCTTCATCCCCTTCAACCTCCTACAAGCCTGTCCTCATCACTGCAGGAGCATGAGCGTGGAGGAGATTAATGATGGAAAACAAACAAGTAGGCTGTAAGAGCTGAGGGTTAATAGTTTGGGAGTTTTTATGTAAAACACCTTTTTTCCTAAAACATCAATGGAGAATTTGCACAAGATGAAAAAGGTGAAAGGTAGGAGTCTTCATCAGCTCCAAGGAAGGGAACGGAAGGGCCTTCAGCAGAATTTACTGTTCATTAAGGATACTCAGTCACAGGCTGACAATTTCAGTGAGACAGTAATATTTGTAACGAAGATCAAGAGTCCAGGGAGCAGTACACATAAAATGGCAGTAATTTCTCAGAGAATATAAAGATGAGGAGATGACCTAGAAAAGATAAGAAAAAACAAGACTAAGAAACCCAATCCAGGCAAAAATAAGTGAAGGCCTGAAACTGAATTTTAAAATCCACCTCAAGCCAAGTCTTATGCAAGGAAGATGATAAATATTGGCAATAAACTTAAGAGCAGTAGTTCACTCTGTGGTCTCCAAAATGTAATGTTGATGCACCAGTAAATGCAGCAGTCATTGGTTTTCTTCCAAAGACCTTGAAACGGGCCAATTTTCCTCACGAGAAAAATCATGTTAATTTATTAATTTAGGATGTGCACACTTTTTACATAACAAAACGGCATCCAAAGTTGGACTGCTGTGATACAAACAAAATATTTCACTCTGTCAGGCAACTAAGGAAAAAAAGTTAATTAAAAAGGGAACATTTAAACATCTATAAGGACTTTTTAAAGTCGGCTTGACAAGATTTGTATGTATCCAACAGCAGAAGATTAAAGCTGACTAATTACTTAGTGTTACCTTACTTCCACTTTTGGTTCCTACTCCACAATAGAAGGGGAAAAAATATAAGGTAAAGAAGACAAGTGCAGAGATAAAATTCAATTAATTTTCAGCAAACATTACAGACAATGCTTTGGGCCTAATATCATTTACTCTCAAAGCAGCTTAAGCACCAGTTTGTGACAACAATGTTCTTCATGACAATATGGGACTGCAAGAAAAAGGAGTCAAGGCCATATGAAAGAGGCAGTTCTGGTGCTCTCATGACTTGCAGCTGATGAAAGAAAAATCTCATCTCCTTTTGGTTTTACCCCATCAATCACAGATATATTTTAAATGTTCAGTTTATTCCAGCCCATGGGCCTCTCTTCACTTATCAAGAAACAGTTATTGACGCAGCATAAAAGGAGACACAGGATTATCTTAACTGGTAGCCTCTATCTACTGAGATTCCAAATTTTAGTGAAGCATCTTCCCCCACAACCCTCTTCACTAAAATAGATTCCTCTAAATTTGATTGAGCAAGTAAAATACTGGCAGGACACAATTTGACCAACAGAAAAAGGCATGAACTTCATTTTGCTCTATTATTCTGCATATGTATGACTGCTTGAAGTGATTAAAAAAACAACTTCCCACACAAAAACAGTAAACAGATGGCATCAGATGAAGGTGGCACATGAAACAAAAAACATGATTACAAAAACAACCCACTCAGTAAATGTTAAAGAAAAAAGATACTTTTATATCTACATGTATGTATATATG
The DNA here is from genome assembly GCA_013389925.1 of Aegithalos caudatus. Taxonomy (NCBI): domain Eukaryota; kingdom Metazoa; phylum Chordata; class Aves; order Passeriformes; family Aegithalidae; genus Aegithalos; species Aegithalos caudatus. Next base: position 108,156 of record WEIU01006552.1, on the reverse strand, counting down.
TACTTAGTTATCCTACTAGTTGTGTCTTAGCTTCTCATTTAGGTCAACTTCCTTGGGCTCTAAGCTTGAATTCCTGGCCATAAATTTTACCAATAGACTTTCTCCATACCAGTACAGAAAGGTCCTTCTGCTGCAATGTTTTATATACCCTGAAAACAGTTTGCTTCATTTCTTGGGTCCCATTTCCATATTCATATGCCCTAAACAGAAATCTGGATTATACTCTCAATAAAATCCTCGTGTCTGTGACCACTGCTCTGCCTCACTTCCCTTCCTCTTGCTCAGTCCCACAGGAAGCAGAGTATAGTGCACAGCACAGATTAGAGATCATCACTCCCATTTACCTTAGACATTCAGAAAATAAATCAGGCAGTGTTGGTGGATGCTTTTTAGAAGGGAAGGCCTGTACTTAGCAGAGAGAGCATGCATATAATCATGTTTCTGCTGACTCTCTGCCTGATCTCTGGAGCAATGTGTCCTATTTACCAAAAATGATTGTATGCCAAGGACCTTAATACATGACTAAATTATGCCAGTTTGCCGCAGAAATGCCTTAAGCATTTTGCTTTTATTCTGAAATTATTTTTTTTTATCAATTCACTTTGCTTGAAATCTTACTTCTTGGAATACCATTTCCCTCATTACCTTTTGCAAGTAATGACTGCCTGCCTGCAAAAGGTATCATCCTTTTTATCAATTCACTTCGCTTGAAAAAGGGCACATGTTCATACAGGCCCATAAATGCTTCCATAGGCATAGGCTTTGACACTTGTAGCTTCAAATTTTATATTTGCATTTCTTCCTTTCTGCATACAAAGGTTTGGAGCAACAGTACCATAAGTAATAATTCTAAATTCTGGGGTAGGGGGTGGGGGGGAGAAATACTTGCTATGTAAAAAACAAAAAGAGATAGTTTAAGACATCTGGATCATTTCTTTTCATAATTTGGCTAGGACATTTAATTTACAAAAGGCAGAAACGGAAGAGTGGGATGAGCAAATTTAAGTTCAAACTTTTTGAACAGAGAAAAGAATTACAGACTACTTTTAAACTGAGGGATCAGTCTTCTCTTACTAAAAGAACATGTCCAACAAATGTTGATGCCATTTATCATTTAGAGTGCTTCCATACTTCTTGGAATATCATTTCCCTCATTACCTTTTGCAAGTAATGACTGCCTGCCTGCAAAAGGTATCATCCTTTTCCATCCTGGCAAATTACAGATACTGTTTGTATGTACCTCCAGATCCCTCACAAAAGCTGCCCATGTCATGAAAGAAAATGCTAATGTCAAAAAGTTTTCTATATCATGTCCCCTTGGTATCACTGGCTATCATTAGCATGTCAGGGCTATCATTAGCATGTCAGGGCTATCATTAGCATGTCGGGGCTGTCCTCTACTTTTCATAAAGGTGAACAGTCTATCAGACTCAAAACCTTACCTATCAAGAGGAAGAAGGCCTAGGTAATGTCTAAAAGCCTATAGCTGACAGGTTTTTTCCTCATGGACACACATCTTCTCCAGCACAAATGCTAAGCACAGGACAAGGACAAACCTTCCCAGGAGTTAATCCAAGGAAATGTCATGAGCTTTCCAGGTGTTACACCATCACGACGTTGTGATCTCTGCTCCAGGGAGAAACATTCCTCTGATTTTTTTTTTTCTCAGCCTCAGGCCAGCACAGTGCATGTTTCAGTAGCTCTCCATGGCACACTCCAGCCTTGGGGAGGTAATTAGTATAGACACAAACAGAAGATCCTCAAGATCCTATGCTCCCTACTGCAGTACAAATCCCTATATAGAGCAAATACATACCATACTTCAGAAGTTAGGGTAAACTATGCATAACTACTACAGCTCAAAGCTCTTGCTCAGACTAAGGCAATGTTTTTTCACACACTGGAGATATATCTGCAGCACCTGTAGCTGTACTCAAGGTATCATGAGTGGAGTTAGCAGCAAAGACATACACCCACTTACTGTGTAATCTGCCAGGTTCCTTGGAGGATATCTATAGCCTAGAGTACAATTTTGTAGCTATTAATATCCAAGTTAGCTAAATGATAGGTAGGTCATGTACAACTGTACGTGCTGCAATCATGCTTTCAATCACAGGACAGAAAACATCACAAACACCTTAAAAGCAGACTTAGCAACAAAAACAAAAGTTTTTATAGGCACGCCTGCCTGCACAGACAAGAACTACTGGCTTCAGTATGCACCTGGAGGACAGCCAAGGCCTGGCCATGCACCGTGTGAGGACATGAGCACTGCACTGTGGCACAGCACAGCGGAGCAGGGCAAACCCGCTGGCACAGGCACAGCCTCCACCATTCCCTGCTTCTGTTCTGCACCGTTTTTCCTCAGTTCTAGAGCCACCCACCACACCCCAGGGTGCTACAGGCAAACACTGTACACATTTTCTATCTGTGGCTGAGGAGGGTCCTAGCACAAGAATATGGTTCTTCTCCACAGGAGAAGGGTATGAGCTACTGCTTGAGTCAGAAAAATTTCTTACAGCATTATTTTACTCAGGCAAATAATTAAATCTCTCTTGTGTCTCAGTTTTCCCACCTATAAAATTGATATATTTATTTGAAAGAAGAGCTGATCTCATCAGCACTTCAGAGATTAAAATCTTTAGATAGGTGCTTATTAAATATGAAGAACAGGTAAAAGTGCACACAGAATAGTTACCACATTATCACATCTATGCATTATTTTTGTGTGCCTTCTGTAGATTTTAATGCTTATTTATTCTTTTAAAGCAGATATAGGGAAATGCAGTCTCGATTCAGCTACTGCAGGTAGACACTTAAAAGGATTAAAGTGTAAGTATATATTTTAATTAATCAACAACAAAAGATGAATCTTTCAATGTCACTGTCTCTGGAAACTAAACCAGTTTAGGAGACACCAGTTTCTTCTGCCCACTTTTGCCCAATCCCCAAGCTGGGTTTATACAACCAATTTGAGATGTATAGTACAAGTACATCCAGTGAAACAACCTAGGTTAAATTTAAAGAAAAGAAGAAACAAAAAAATCATGTACACACCCATTCCTTTCCCAAAAAAGAAACAGGTAAAAAAAAGGTTAATCCAGACCAATTTAACAACCTGGTTGAGTAAGAATCTTTGTAAGTGTGGTAGGATAGCTAGGGCGCCCAAATTCCCACATGGAAACACTGAGCCATACTCTAACATAAGTTGGGGAAAGCAGCTGGGGAAACACAATGGCAAAACTCTCCTGGACTGGCTACAAGCCAGTCTGATAATTTCATCACTTTTTTCAATTTTGTTTTGATGAGGCCCTGAGATACATTTGTTCTGCTGGGTAAGTCTGGATGTGGACACCCCTTTCTGCTACCCAGCACAACACGTGCAGAGCTGCCACATTGTAAAGCCCAATAAGAAGAAGATTAATGAGCATAGAAATCAAGCATTCCTGGATGCAGGGAAGACACCAAATGCACATCACAGCAGCTTCACATTAGCTGTAAACCTTCATGCAGGCACACAACCAAGTACCCATTGATTTCAGGTGTTTTCTCACACTGCTGTCAGGCAGGTAGGGACAAGGTGGTGCCACTGGCAGCCCCTTGCTGCCTGGGACTGACAGTCTCCAGGGGTCTGGATCCAAACAGCAGAAACTGTTGAAAAAGAGACTGGCTTTCCTATTTTGGACTCAGAAAGGTTATCCAGCACAGGTTTGTAAATAATTCTCCAGGAGCATTCTGCAGCCTCCCAGATGGAGACTGCACCCAAGCACAGGGGAATGCATGGTCCAAACCGTGCTGTGAGAACACTGCCAAGAGAAGGAAGCCTGGGCCACTCCTACATAGAAATGTCACAAGAGGGCAACAAATGCTACAATCTAGGTAAAACAGAGGGTATTCAAGCTCACACCCTGCCAAGTCCTGCCAAACTAACCTGAGATTCTTCTTACTCTTTTTATCTCAAAAATTGCTTTTAAAAATGCACTTATATGCAGGTCTTGCCATGGTATATAGCTAACAATCTGTTGGAACACCATGCCCTATGAGGACCATTGGCCTTTAACATAAAAACATAAATTTGTTTTAGGCTGTAGTCAGACAAGAAGATCCCATCCCCAGGAAGAGAAGATGCCTTTCCCAGTTGTGATGTTATACCAGTTTTCTGGCATAACACATCTCCCAGAAATAGCCTCCCATTACTCAAAGCTGCCTCTGGCCTAGGTGACATTTACTACATGAAATGAAACTGTGAAGACACACCACTGAGACATCACAAAAACAGGTTAAATCTTGCAAGGAGTTATTCAAACTCTGCAAGGGGAAACAGTGAACAGATACAGCCTACATTGCCCCAGCTTGTTTATTTTCATACACCTATTTTGAAAGATATGTCAAAACAAACAGAAGACCAGGAAAATATGTGAGATGTCGTTTCTGTAAGTGTTACGCTTTAAGCCAAAATACAGCCTAATTGTTTAAGAGAGGTTATGTAAAAATAACCTGGCTTACTATCAGATTTGAAACCTTTTCTCTACAGCCTCTTCCACTTAAAAACTTGTGTTGATTCACCAATCCTGTCAAAATCAACATTTCGAAAAGCAAAGCTTATATCTTGTGTTAATTGGGATGTTTCTGTTTACTACAAAGCCATCAAGACTTTTATATGCTGTGTAATTTATCTTTTGTCTCAACAATATATGAACCTTACAGCCATTTTATTTGACATGAATAATAATTCCCAGTATAAAATTCTGTTAATTTGAATGAGAACTGAATGTACACTACATTTTCCTATTTAATACGCAATTGTTAATAGAATAAGAACAAAGTTCATGCTAAAATATCCATAACACAAATAAATTAACAGGAGAGGCACCAGTGCTTGAATTCTCAAATGCTAGATCCTGAAATTCCTCAGATGCTGGAAACTGCATAGATAGAACAACAAGGTGACATCTTGACTCCCTTGACAAGGGAGAAGTGGTTTATGTAAATTAACTTCTCCAGATGACATCTCCATTATTCCATTTTGTCTTATTAATAGAAGACGATGCAAGTTTTGTCCATCTTCCTACAAAAAAAAAAAAAAAAAAACAAAAACAAAAAAAAACCCACAACCTTCCAGACAGCCAAAAGTAATATCTAAACAACTATCTGCCCTGGGATTTATGTTTTAGAGGTGTACAGCAAATGGTGCCTCATGAATACTGCATCTGGTTAGGGAAGCCAATCTGAGAGTTTCAAAAATTCTCACCAAATAGGACAAGGCATTGCAATAGATTTCAGTAAGAAGTGGCACAGTCTCCCACGCAAACCACTGAGATGCAGTTGCAGTATTGTGAATTTCATTCCAGTTTGCCACTTAATTATTGCATGGCCTTCAGCAAGTTACTTTAAATTTCCTTTTCTTTCTGCTCACATATTTCTTCATGCTCACTTTAGAGATGGAAGGGAAGAATGGATAAAAAGCTTGAAATATAACAGTAATTTTCCACCAGGAATAAGGCTTTACTTCTGGATAGCTTTTTCTCTTTAAAAAAAAAGCTTTCAAAGTGTAGTCTTCACACAATGGAAACTGCTGTCAAGTGCTCCAACACTAACACAACCCCAAGATTATGCCTTGCAGTTCTGGATTTGATACTGTTTGATGTTATTTGATATTGGATTTTATTCACAGTGCTCCTCTTACCCTCAGGTTTAGGTGCTCATTAAGAACAAGGTCTAGGGGTTTTGCTGTACCCCATTTTGGACACAGGATTTTAGTAAAAAGAGAATATAATAAGCTTGACCTAGGTAAGACAAATTGTCCTGGTAACAGTAGAAACAAAAATCCTACATTTTAAAAACCCCAAACTTGTCTCCTACCACATTAAAAAGCTTATTTTCTGAATCATGGCAACCTTAAAGTGTTTCAAGGTTTTTTAAAATAGCCATAATGTGAAGGACAGCTTTTTCTTGTCAAAATTTGAAATACCTTATTATTTAATTTCAAAACCTTTCCTGTACTAATCCTTGACCAAAAAGATAGATTGAGACAGACACACAATGGTTTGCACTTCAGCTCAAAAAGTTAAAACACATGCTGTCAGTACAATTGTCAGCAAAGTAGCATATCAGTGCCTCAAAAAATAGATGTTCTGCCATCCATGTGATAGCACAGTAAGCTTTGGTGTTCACAGAAAAAAAATATTTTCCACATCAAAAAACAGATTTTAATGCAATCTTTATGTTCATTACAACCTAGTTTAAAATTTATCTGTAACACATTTTAGTTAATGAGAAAGGAAACAAAAACAATCTCTCCACTTCTGTATTTCAGTCACACTTGCAACCCAAAATAACAGCAGAATAGACAAGTTAGACTTGTTAATAGACTGTTAATTGGTTGGACATGAGCTTTTCACTTGATCTGAATCAAAAATGTAGAAGAGAAGAATGTACCATTTTCCCCTTTTATGTTACATTCTGCCCATACCATTGCAGTACCAACAAAGGTATTATTTAGTATCACTTAAGAGGGAAATTACATGAAACTTTAATTTCCATATACCTTTCAAAAGAACAACTACAACAAGAAAACAAGAAGAGGGAATACAAAGAACCAAGCAACACCTGCACATTCCCCTCTATTTGTAAATATGAGAGTGCCTGAGCACTGCGTACAAAAATAAAACCATATCCAATTGCAGATAACAGCTAAGTATCATAAAATGGCCATTGTGGGAGATGTCATCATATTTTCATAGGATAGAAGTAAATAAATGAGTTCATTTGCTGTTTATCCTCTCACAATCTTTTATTTTCTAGGACAATAAAACATGAATAGTCCCTGTATCTCAACTTCACACTTTTCCGAGAAAACAGGCTTCCAAGAGTGTGAATAAAAGGGTCTTCCAGATTAATTTTTAGGGTCACAATTTCAGTGGCAACAGGGTTATCTGCCTCTTCCCCTTAGCTAAGCACAGCTGGGAGCAATAAAATGTGCTACAGGAGGGAAGTGGGGGCTGTAGGTGTTTGGTTGTCCCTGATGGACTCTATCAAAGGTGTTTCAACGGCTGGTGCATTTAATGTCCAGGTTTACATTGCCCCTGAGAACAGGATATCTGTATGCACTTACCCTCTGTAGTGCTGCAGAGGTGCTTAGTTATCTATCTTTATTCACTTACTGCAGACAAGATTTGTCCCTTTTCTGTGCCCTTCCAAAGCTCTTCCATGTGACACTGGAAGGAGTTGGTTGTAGTTGAGAGAAAGATGCCAGTGGCTCTGCCTAGACTGTGACTGACAGTGGAGAGCAGCACGTGCAGGAAGGACACTTAGAGGAAGAAAACCCAAAAGGATGGTTTTTCTCAAAAAGATTGTTGGTGGGGCCACATAGATTAGAAACATACACTGTTCTTAGTGGCTGGAGCTCACAGAGATCATGTTATTGTTTCATCCAACAGCAGAAATCAGAGTCATATCTAGAATTCTGAGGATATATAACTCAGTATTCCATCTCCTAATATCAGAGGCTAAGGAAAAAGCAAAAATCTCCAGTTGCATACAGTAGCTTGGACTAGTGCAAGACCCATCCCCAGCTGTTTTTCTTCCCCTCTGTTCTGGAGCACAATAGATACAGAGAAGATGCAGCTGGGGTAGATCAAAAATTCAAAAGCAGGAGAGGTTTCCTAAACCTGAAGTATCATTTTGGACATACTAATCACAAAGTGATTTAGTAGTATGATGTTTTCTGGTGACAGATTCAATTTCACAGTGCTTTGGGCTTCCCCGTGTTATTCTCTCATTATCTTATGGCTAAAACGTGCTAATTATGTTGTGCCAAAACACATCTGGTAGAGACCGGTATGCAACACACACTGGTTGTATGTCTGTATTGTGCTGGATTCTGAGCAAGAAAATGCCACAGCTGCCACTGTCTCCATGCAGGAGAAGTACAAGCTTCCACACAGAAGGGAGCAGGGTCTGGTGCCCCAGGTTTGTTCTCACCATGGAGCCCTGTAGTACTTCTGAGACTACAATTTCACCATAAAGTGCACCACAAGGACTTGACCTAGACTGACACCTCTGTGCTATCACTTCCACTTTTCAGAAGACTCATTTAGCAGATTACAGTATGTATGGTAAATTTGGCTCTATATTGCCCATAAAAAACAGCTCCAAAAGGACCTTGATGCTAACTATTGTGTGATTGAGGTATCTAGCATTTACCTTCTCAAGAATAATGCCCTTTCTGCTAGAAAAACAGTGACTACTCACATAAGATTTGTTTCTTTGCTTTCCTCTTCATGCAATGTCATGATCAGTGATAATCAAAATCTCTTGCTGAAAAAGTAGGGTAGGGTCTACAACCTATACCTATGGTTTAAAGAAACATCTTTCAGAAATACTTCCACCTCTCTGAAAATTCAGTGGGGTTTTGTTCTCCCCCAGTTACATTTGTTTTGTAATAAAATCTGAGATTTGGCTTCATTAACTGAAAGAAAACTGCTTATGTTAAAGGAGGGTAAAAGCACAATAAACTTACTTCTACTATGAATATCCAGGGAAGTCAGGGTAGAAATGCTGTTATAGGCTTGTTCCCTATGAAATTCTGTTCCTTAGTATATGAACAGGCCAAATTCTACTAATATTAGTATGGCAGTTAAAAGTATAAAAATTATGCTTTTTAAATACTTATGTATTTTGAGAGACTGCATCTGTTAATGCTATAAAGGTCCCTTGGTTTTGGTAAGTTGTAATTTATTGAAAATGAGCAATTTGCAGTGTGTTTCTGTTCATGCTTCCTACAAAGTAAAAGAAAAAAATCAGTTAATTAAATAATTTTGTTCTAATGTTAATATCCTTCATCATGTAATACCCATTAACCAGCCACTACATAAATGTGTAACTGTGGGCTTAATAAAAGATATTAAAGTATTTCTCAAATTAAATCTCTCCAATTGAAGTTTCGATCTACTTAAAGAGTAGCATGTTCTTTCTTACAGGAATAGCATTATTTTAACTCAGGCCTCCTTTTAAAGTAATCAATCTCAAATTAGATAGTGGAAAACAGTACATCAGACTGTTGCTTTGTGGGAACACAAAATAGCCTGGGCTAGCTGTCCACCATATGAAACCCTGTTTGGCCTGAAATGAAACTCTGCAAATAAGCTGAAAACATTCCACTTCTATTAAACACAAGTCCCTGCCCCATCCATGTGAGAGAGGACCAGAATTTTCTGTATTTCACATACACAAACAGCACTTTTTTACACCAAGAGCTGGTGCAGCACAATGGAAAATAAAACTATTTCTGCAGTCTACAGGAAAACATTTCAACAAACACTTAAAATCTGAAAGGCAGGTGACTGTGATTAGCTGTTGGTATAATTAGCTTTACTGATCATAATCTACTTATGCAAAAAAAATAGTGTACTTAGACACTACACTTGCCCCAGGGAGTCTACATGGGCATTGAAGTCTCAAGTGTGCATTCCTGTCTCCATGAAAACACTAAACTCTGGGCTGTTTATCAGGGTGAGGTTCACTAAGACCCCAACCATGAAAATAACTTCAGGTCTGCTCTCCCAAGTCCTGCCCACAATGCCCAAAGCCACCAGCACAACTAGCACACATGCTGCCCATCAGAGAAATTTGTACCAGATGTCTACTTAGTTACCGCCCCAGTAAATTTGGGTATTTGCATGGACTGCACTGGTTACAGAGGCCAGGTTTCACTCAGGACAGCTGACAAATCCCTGCTTATACAGTAGAGGGGAAAATATTAAAAGCATTTTAAGAAGTGCAAACCTCAAAATTGTTTCCCAGTCTTATGTATTCCAAATGCTGAACATTACAAGATCATATAATAGGAACACAATCATAGAAAGGTTTGGGTTGGAAAGAACTTTTAAAAGTCATCTAGGCCAACCCCCCAACAATTAGGGACATCTTCAGCTGTATTAGGTTGCTCAAAATCCCATGCAGCCTAATCTTAAATGTTTCTGTAGACATCACAACTTTTCTGGGAAACTTGTTCCAATGATTAACTTGTTCCAATGATTAACCACCCACATTCCAAAAATTTTTTCTTTTTATGTAGGCTGAATCTAACCCCTGTCCTCTTAAACCATTCCCACTTGTCCCATCACTACATGCTCTTGGAAGAAGTCCCTCTCTGGCTTTCTTGTAAAATCCCTTTAGATATTGGAAGGTGCTATAATGTCTCCCAAGAACCTTCTCTTCTCCAGGCTAAGAAACCCCAACTCTCTTAGCCTTTCATCATGAAAGAGGTGTTCTATCCATCTAATCATTTTTGTGGCCTTTCTCTAGACCTACTCTAACAGAGTGTCTGGGTTTAGGAAGACAGGTGTCTACCAGGGAAAGCTGGAGTCTCCCTTGGAATGGAGAATGTAAACCCCCTCCCTCCAAATTATTATAATTTTGCAGTTAGAGGCTTTAAGGCAAAGATTTGGGAATAGGAATATCAGTTCATTACTAGGAATATTAAAAATACAAGTGTAGTAGTACAAAAAAAGCAAACAAACAAAAATCCTAGAAACCCTGACAGAGTCAGACATACAACCTGACACCCTGTTGATCAGGGTGTTGGAAGCAGTCCAAAGTAAGTCCTCCAGGAGAAAACAGATCTGGTTCTGTTGGAGTAGAGATTATCCTCTAGAAAAAGGGCCCAGTAGTGGCAAGAGGGTCTGGTGTTCCTCTGGAATCCAGTGGAGAACCAGCTGCCTGGTGTTCCTGAGTCTCAGTTTTTATCCAGGTAGGAATTCTTGGCTCCTCCCACTGCGTGGAGCATCTCACAATGGGCTGATGTAATGTTTTCAGTCATTGGTGAGCCTTAATGGCCCATTATCAGCAGATATCCCCTGGGGGGAGGACAGGTCATGGAAGAGATAAGGAACATTGCCCCACTTGGTTATAACAGCTGGTCCATTATCAGAAAGCAGCCACACCCTCCCCCTGGAGTTATGAAGAATTTTTGTAGAAGGTTTATACAGCAGATAAAGAAAACATCTCCCCAGCTGGCTTCAACAGATGGAAAAATAGAATAAACATTTTCTTTTTGGTTGCATAACCCACAACACAGAGCCACATCTTTCTGGTTCTGGGGACCCCAGCTCTGGATGTAGCCCTGCAGGTGGGGTCTCAGCAGAGCAGTGGGGCAGAATCCCCTCCCTGGCCCTGCTGCCCACGGGGCTCTGGATGCAGCCCAGGACACCTTTGTCTCTCTGGGCTGTGAGCACCCAGGCTGGATCATGTCCAGCCTCTCATCCATGACACCCCCAAGTCCTTCTGGGCAGGGCTGCCCTGGGTCTGTTCATCCCCAGCCTGGATTGATAGCCAGGGTTGACCTGATCCTGGTGCAGAACCTTGCTGTTGAATCTCCTGGGGTTCCCATGGGCCCACTTCTCCAGCTTGTCCAGGTCCCTCTGGGTGACATCCCACCCTTCAGGTATGTCAGCAGCACCTCTCAGCTCTGGTCAACTGCAAACCTGCTGAGGGTGCACTCGATCTGGTCCCAGTTCAGAACCCTGAGGGCACCATTTGTCACTGATGGGCCATTGACCACCACCTTGTGGATGGGACTGTCCAACCATTGAATCCAACTCTTTCCTGTTTGAAGTGAAGGATATCAGGGGGGTTAGGGTCAAGGACTTTACAGAAGTCTGGAGAAATGACATCTGGACTTTCCTTGTGTGGCGATGGAATCACTTCACCGTAGTAGACCATTGAATCAGTCAGACAGAAATTCCTCTTGACAAAGTGGTGCTGGCTGTCCTGAATTGCCTCCCTGTTCTCCATGATCCTTAGAACAGCTTATAAAAGCATGTATTCCATAGCCAAGCTGACAGGTCAGTAGTTCTCAGGTCCTCCTGCCTACCCTTTTTAAAAAGACATGCAATAATTTCCTTTTTCCAGTTAGTGGAGACTTCCCCTGACTGCCATGACTTTTCAAATATGGAAATAGCTTGGCAACTGCATCAGACAATCTCCTCAGGATTCTGGGATGTATCTCATCAGTTCCCATAGACTTATATTTGTTCAGGGCCTTCAAGTGGTCATGAACCTGATCATTATTCTGCAGGCCCTGTCTTGCACTTGAGAGGTTTGTGAAGAGAGATTGGCATTGAAGACTTGAGACAAAAACTGTACAGTATTTCAGCTTTCTCCTCGTCTGTTGTTACCAGTTTGCCAGCCTTGTTTAATGGGGAACAGGACTCCTTTTTGACCTTCCTTTTCTGGCTGGAGAAACCCTTCCTGTTTTTCTCTGTCTCTTGTCAAATTCAGCTCAAAGAGTACCTTGGCCTTCCTCACCCCATCCCTACACAACCAGGCTTCATTCCTATAGTCTTTCCAGGGTATTTGTCCCTGTTTCCATTGTCTGTGCATTCTTGCCTCTTAGTTTGCTCAGCATGTCTTGACTCATCCATGCCAAACTCTTCCCTTCCTTACCTGGTTTCTTACAGGTCAAGAGTTTTGTGCCCTAAGGAAAAGTCTTTAAAGTTCTGCCAGCTTAGTTCTGCTCTTTTGTCCCTCAGGCAGTTTCCCATGTCACCCTACTGACATTCCTTGAGCAGCTGGAATGTGCTTTCCTAAAATTCAGGGTCCTGACTATACTCTTCTCCTGTGCCATATTCCCCAGGTCTGCAGACTCCACCAGTGATGTTCACTGCAGCCCTGGCTGCCTCCATCCTTGATGTCACCCATGAGCTCACTTGCTCTGGTGACCATCAGGTCCAGTAACAGATCCCTCTGTCAGGGCTGTCCACTGCCTGGCTCAGGAAGTTTTCCTCTGAATTCCAGCAGTTTCTGCATTGCCTACAGCTCTCTGTGCTTCTTTTCCAGGAGATGTGGGGGTGGAAGTGCCCCAGCAGGATGAGATCTGGTGAGTTCAGTACCTGCTGTGGCTGGAGCAAGAAGGTGTTGTTGTCAACAGGCTCCCCTGGATCAGGCAGCCTCTAACAGACACCATCCATAAGGTTCTCCTTAGTCTCTGATTCTCACCCATGAATATTTGACCTCTTTGTCATTTCAGAGAGAGCCCTTCACAATCCATGCATTTCTTATGTAAAGGGCAACCCACAGAGTGCCTTGCCTCTAAACAGCCTGTAGCCATCAACAGCCAAAGTCATCATGGGATTCATCCCACCAGCTTTCAGTAAAGGCAATCAGGTTGTAGCCCTCTAGCAGCATGGTGGGTTCCAGCTCCTGTTTGTTTGAAGATTATATTGGAGAGCTGATTCATCTGTCTGGGGATGGCCAAGGAGCAGTCCACAGGGATTTAGTGAAGTGAAATTACCCAAGTAAGTGACTGTCATCCTCCACAATAAGCTGGGGAGGATGTCCCATCACTTCTTACATCCTTATTTATTCTCTGAAATCTCTCAGTTCTTTGGTAAAGACCAAGATCTACATTCATTTTTCCAGGGTTATTTTTTACTTTCAGATCAGAGGTAGGGAGAAAGGAAATTTTGTCTGTGGATTCTGAGAAGGCCTCTCTCCTGTCCCCTCTCTCCAGGGGGAGCAGAGAGGACAGTCTGTCTCTAGCCACACTGCAGCTTCACTCAAAAGGTAGTGAGAAAAATCCTCTTGGGCATCAGCTGGGGTAGTTTTGCTCAGGGCTGTGCTGACAGCAGATGCGGATCAAGGAGAAGTTTCTCCTGGGTCACCTTGGAAGGGATCAACAACATGGTGTGGCCAAGATACTACTGTGTGTTTTGTTTGTCCTAGACAGAGCAGACACACGGTATCTGTGGTACATGAGTCTCTTCTGATTCTGAGCAAGGCTCACCTGCAATGTCCTGAGGACTGAAATTATTTTTTTCTACTACAGTCTTCTGTTTTGAATTAGGGCACATGGACAAAATTTGACAACGTTCTTCAGGCGCAGGGGTGCTCTTTAAAGCTTCTTGTAGCTCTCACATCAATAGCATCCATCTCTGATGCCCAAAATGCTACAAGTAAGCAAGACTTAAGGCACCAAAAAAAAAAAAAAAAAAAAAAAAAAAAAAAAAAAAAAAAAAAAAAAAAAAAAAAAAAAAAAAAAAAAAAAAAAAAAAAAAAAAAAAAAAAAAAAAAGGCAGAGCTTCTGGGATTTACTCAATTCACTGCATATTTACAGTCCTGGAAAACAGAAACCACTTAACTGTTTTACAGTGCTGCTCTTCCACTTTTTGCAGAAGTTCAGTCCTGATACCTACTGCACTAATAGCCAAAGCTGATTCATGAGCAAGCCTATCAGCTTAAAGGGAAAGGAACAAAGACACATTATCTTCCAAAACAATCACAGAAAGCAAGAGTCTCTTATATTTGCTTGACTAGGAACAAACACTTATTTTTGTTTAACATAGGTCTAGTCTTACAGTCCAATTCAGAATGCCTTTCTGTAGAACACTACATGCTATTCAGGACAACACAGATCCCTAAAAGTTTAACAAAAAGCTTTTTCATGAATTTTTTTTTCTTGACTGAAAACTCCCTGCTGGGGGGCAGAAAGGTTTGGGGAGTAGACAATGTGCTCCGTGCAAAAGAAACTGCTAAACAAATGAAAGCAAGGGGTAGAGAAGTTTTCAATTTGTTTCACAAAGCTCTTAACATGACCCATTTAACCTCCAAAATATTTGTGGGGATTTGCTTTTTCACAGTCTCCAGGCTTTTCTACAGCTTTTTTGTTGTTGGCACTCTTTTAACTTGTGAATTTAAATCCTCCCTACAATCAAAAGCACAACTCCCAGATGAATAAAAAGTACATTTCTTCAAGGTGAAAGCAAGACATGGTAAGATATACTGACCTAACACTACTAATAACACAAGCTACTGCACTTTTCTCCCATTTGGGATCTTGTTGCACCTCTCAACAATCCACATAAATTAAATATATTATGGTCAAGACCATAAAATACTAAAAAAGCTGCCGGAGGTTTTCTGCTCCGTGAGTTGATTTCATGTTTGGGAGAATGTTCAGAAAGATCTAGGTCTGTACAGAGAGGGTTGGAGGGACCATCAATTCTAAGATGAAGCAATTTCTCAGGCTGTCTCTCTGGTAGAACTGCACTGTCCCCGTGTGGACACAGATGTAAGTAGCTTTGTGTCATACTCTGCAGTTTCATCTGTCTTTATCCTTGTGAATGGCACCACTAGCTAGGTATCTTCTCAACACAATGGCTGAATCCATGCAGGATATCAAGACAGAAAAACATGTATTAACTGTATTCTTACAATTATGAAAATACAACCTGTGTGTGAACCGGCCTTTACTGGCTGGGACTTGCAAGTTGCATAGAGAAAATGATTACATAATAATTTCTAAATATGCCACTGAAAATGAGCACCAAAGCTCCTTTGAAGACTGTTTTGAGGCCATCTGAGAGGCTTTGTACACTTACTCTCTTGTACATTCCACTGTGCCAAAGGTATCTGTGTTAATGCAGGAATGGTAGTGAAACCTCTAAAGAAAACACATACACACCCTGCTGATGGCATGAGCAGGACTGATTCATCCTACACATCTCTGGCTTCCCCCCATGGTGTGGATGCTACCTTGCCCTCTTCTTAAATGTTTTTTCTTCTCCTTTGTTCAAAAACTGGCATAATTTTGTTAGATGCTTGGTAATATGTGTATACAGAACAAAATCTTGGTGGTTTTCTCAGGAGCCTAAAGATACATGTTTTTATTGCCAAGAATGTCCAAATCTTGTTTCCTCTTTGTTTAGGTGCATCTGGGATATATCCCTCTCTGTTTTGGACAAAACCCATGGAGTGGTCCCATTCAGTAGAAAGGCCAGACATCTCTCTTCTGCTTCAACACAATCTATGATGAGGTGTTATTTTAATTTCTGTATCTGGAATATTAAAGATGAAGAGACAGAAATGCATGTTTCTTGTGGCTTTGTTACACCAAATGCTCTGTTATATGTTGTCTCAACATTTGCTTGTTTCTGGCATGCTGACATTTTCTGACAACCTACAGTGAACAGGAAATCACCAAGAATGATTCTGTTTACTTTTAGATGTGAAACATACATTGCTCATAATTAAATGACAGCACCATAAAGACATGTGTTAGCTACAAACTTTGACTGAACTGCAAGAAAATTACCATTGGCTATCTTAAACCCAACTATATGTAGCTAGTCTGGCTTTGCAATCTCAGCAAAACATTTAGCCAGGATGTTTACAGAATGACTGGGTGCATGACAAGGAAAGAGGAATTTCCCTCAAAATTTTCAAGCCAGTATTGGTACCCATGTCTCTTGAGAAAAAATAAAGCTCAAAAATTATGCATTTTGAGGTGCAGAGTGAAATCAATGGATAAAAGACAAAGCATCTCAAATACTGAAAAATTAACATTGGACATTTACATTTTGATTTGAGGACTGGCTCTTGCATTGCAAAATCTCTGTGTTAACCCTAGCTAGCTGGTAGTCATTACTCAGGAAACTGATGTAAGTTGGTATTAGCAGGGTCTATTTCCTCTGCTCTTCTAAATGAAGCACAGCTGAAGATGGAATGACATGCAACTCTGTCTTTTTATTCCAGAGGATGTGGCTGTTTTGTATCACTGCTCTTTGAGCAGAATAAATCCACATGTAAGAAGGCATTCTGGAAGTTCATAATTGCATCCAGATGATCACATGTTGGGTTCTGATCTCTCCTGTCTTGCTGATACAGAGTACTTTAGTCATTCCCCAGGATTACACTTCTGGTTTTACAGCCAAGAGCCCAGGCATCCACAAATTAAATTAAAACTGGACTTGAGTAGATCTGCAAAAATACGAGTTTCATGTATACCAGCAAGCACCAACGTACCAAATTTGAGTTCTAAATTTCTATCTTTCATGTCTTCTTGCCATTTTCGACCATAAACCTTGACTTGGACATATAATCTAGTTCACCTTGGTTTCCTACCCAAGATGACAGGTCTCCTAGTCTATGAACCCTAGTGAATAAAACATTAGTATTAAGCTCCTACGAGTCAAGTAGATCAAGACGTGGTTTGACACAGGCCTCCTCCACAGGCTGTAGATGGATCTCTGCATCCTCTTTGACATCCATGGGCTCAGGGGCACAGCTGCTTCCATGGTCTGCACTATGGGCTGCAGGAGAATCCCAGCTGCTGTGCCTGGAGCATCTCCTCCCGCTCCTTCTCACTTCATGATGTGCTTGTACCATGAGGACCAACTGAGAGAACAGCAGAAAGAAGGAGATAAGGAGGCTCATGGAGACCTTATCTCTCTTTACAAGTTCCAGAAATGAGGTTGTAAAAAGGTGGGGGTCAGCTTTTTCCCCAGGCAACCACCAATAGGACAAAGGACATAACCTTAAGGTGCACCAGATGAGGTTTAAGATAGAGTTTCTTCACAGAAACACTGATTAGGTATTGGAGCTGGTGTCCAGAGAGATGATAGAGTTACTGTGACTGGAAGTGTAAAAGGAAAGATTGGATGTGGCACTAAGTGCCATAGTCTAGCTGGCACGGTGTTCAATCATGGGTTGGCCTCAGTGACCTCAGAGG
>WEIU01006552.1:53205-90505 GCA_013389925.1 Aegithalos caudatus | reverse complement strand
GTGGCTCTATCAGACACAGAGGAAGCTTCTCCCAGCTTCTCAGAAGCCACCCCTGTACCACCCCTACTACCAAAATCTGGCCACACAAACCCAATACAACAGATGCTGAATAAGGGCACTACACTTCTGCTGAAAGAGGGCTAAGAAAGTCTCACTAAAATCTGGCAACCATTCTCTTGCAACGGGATGTCTTTATCCAGGTGCTGCACTAGCCCTGCTAATTCATGACAGGACTGCAATAAAGAACCACACTTCTTCTACAAAGGTTTCTTTAAAAACTACCTAAGAGACATATAATAAAATATGGTTTGTTTCATAGTCCCACTGTGTTACTGCCAATTGAATGACAGAAAAATTCAGACCAAGAGGAAGACTCAGTGCTGCTGATTTAAGAGACACCTTCGCATCTGTGAAACAGTGGTTTAATTCCCCAACTCTTGTTAGTGACTTTTGGTGTGATCTCAGGAGACTTCCTTAAATCTTCTTTTTCTACATCCCCTTTTTTTATAAATTTGGCTCTTGCCATTTATGTGTATACACTGACTGCTCACTCTCCACCCTCCCCTGATTATGCACACAGGCAGGTGAGCTCTCACAGTGGAGCTATTGGGGAGCTTGGATAAAGCTGATGCAAGCAAGAAGAAAGACCCCCCCCTCCTGTGCTTCAAACTACACATGCTATTGCAGCAGAAATGTGTTACTTTGCTTTAAATTTTGTAATTACTTTAAATACATGCAACCTAAGAATCGTTTGCTGCTCATGGAAGTATTTTTAATTGCTATTATGGTGGAAATATTGTACTATTGGCCAGGACCAGATTTTATTCATGTACATAATAGAAAGGGAGCCCCCATGAGTTTACAATATAAGACTGCGGGCACACACAGCTTTTTAAGTATTGGGGTCTGTCTGAAGTGTAAACTAGTAAGAATTTACTAAAACAAAGTGTCTTTGAACTAGATTTGCAGGGAGGAGAAGGAAACCAGCACNTTTTTTTTTTTTAAAGACAGAAATACATTTTTATAGGACTTCTGGATCATTACATTCCCCAGGAACATGGCTATCACAGCAGAAAGGTTTCAAGAGAAGTATGGGAGTAATTAAAGAAAAATACCTTTTAACTACTTCCAAAAAGCCTTTACTTCAAAAATTGATTGGGTGGTTGTCCAAAATCAATTATCTAGATGTGCAGAGGGTAGCCAACAAGAGAAAATAAAAAGGGTTTAGTGAAGTTACAAGCCCCCACCTGAAGCAACACTGTCTCTGTGGCAGCAGCAGCAGGCAGTTCAAGGGTGTAACTATTGCTGCATACAGAGGCAACCCTAGTGCTAGGGAGTGCCAGGGACCTTCTGCTGCTGGATGAGAAGGAGCCATCTAGATCCACAGCAGGGCTCATTAATGGAAACCTTCCTCAGGTCCAGGAGAGACTCATGTGAGCCACCTTTCCTACCAGAACAACATTGAAAAGCAGATTTTGGAGCACATGGCCTACTCCCTGTAGTGAAACAGCTTCTTCAGCCCCTCTCACTGCTGCTCCATCACTTTCTTCTTTAGTCATGTCCAATATGTTAAATGCAGTTAGTATTAAGAGGAGACATACAACACCGTAGGAGGATTTGTGTCTGTCCCCATACCCTCCTCCCAGCAGGTCACACAGTGGAAACTCTGTCCTGAAGAAAAATTGAAGCTGTGGCCATTTTTTCTCCTCTTCACAGCTGACTGTGACTTGAAGGTTTCAGCTAAAGAAGAAAGAGGAAAGAAGGCTACATTCTGCTGATGAGCAGAGGAAATTAAAATAAGAACAAAACAGTCAAGAGACCATTTTGATTATACAAGCATACAAGCTGAAGCACAGCCAGGCAAGTAGATTAATAGACAGGACAAGAAATGGGAAGGTTAAAACAAAATAATGAGACCACGTGAGAAAGATTAATTTAAGAATTCTGGAGCCTGTTTGCAGAAGAGAAGGATGGGACACCACAACTGATTAATTCCTTTCTGATAAATGTGCCACTGAAAAGCCATCTCTTCTTTGCCTTTGCATTCAGCCTTCCCCTTGTTTCTGCATCATCCAACATTAATTACAATAAAAAGTATGTGACAGAAGAACATCAGGAAAAGAAGGCAGAATTAGAATACAAAATGTTAAATCCCTCTCAGAAGTGGTTTAGTGGCCTTCACTTGGATAAATATCAATCTTGCTGGACAAATCAGTGTGTTTGCTCCATCTCCAAGTCCTAACTGCTCAAAAAGGATTTCAAAATGTGTTTCTTTTAAAGTGTGCATTTGTGAAAATGAGTGAATAACACCAGTTAGCACGGCTACGGTCTCACATCACACAAATTTTGTTGGAGTTCTTGGCAACACCTAGGAGCCCCTGTAACATACAAGCATGATACTGTGCTATCCCTAGACAAGTGGAGCCTTAAAACAGTCTATTTTCCTTACAACTTAAGTATTAATTGTCTCATAGATTCACAGGTTCATGGAATGACCAGGGTTGGAAGGGACCTTAAAGGTCATTTAGTTCCAGTCCTCTGCTATGAGTGGGATATCTTCCACTTGATCAGTTGTTCAGAACTCCATCTAACCTGACCTTTAACACTTCTAGGGATGGGGCATTGGCAACTTCTCTGGGCAAACTGTTCCAATGCCTCACCACCCTCACAGTAAAGAATTTTTCCCCTAATACTTAATCTAAACCTACTTTCTTTCATTTTGAAGCCATTTCACTTTGTCCTGTCACTACATGCTCTTGTGAAGAGTCTTTCTCCGTCTGCCTTGTTGATTCCCTTCAGGCATTGGATGGTCACAATTATGTCACCCAAAACCTTCTCTTTTCCAGACTATACAAACTGAAGTCTTTCAGCATTTTCTCATAGGAAATGTGTTCCATCCCTCTATCTTTGTGGTCTTCCTCTGGGCTCCCTCTACCTCCTGATTCCTTCCTTGTCATGGGGACCCCAGCTCTGGATGCAGTGCTCTGATGAGACCCACCCAGAGGGGCACAGCAGAGGGGCAGAATCCCCTCCCTCCCCTGCTGCCCATGAGGCTCTGGATGCAGCCCAGGACACTTTTAGCTCTCTGGGCTGTCAGTGCCATGGCTGGATCATGTCCAGCCTCTCACGCACCAGCACCCCCAGGTCCTTCTGGGCAGGGCTGCCCTGGGTCTGTCCATCCCCACCCTGTGCTGATACCACCTACTGACCCAGCCCAGGTGCAGAACCTTGCACTTGGTCTCATTAAATTGCATGAGATTCCCATGGGCTCACTTCCCAAGCTGGTCCAGGAAATTGTAGGCATTGCTCTGTATGTATGTTTCCAGGGAGAAAGAGTTGAATTGGAAATGCTGGGGCTTTTGCCATTTTTCAATGCTTTCCCTCAGAACAGGGGGAGTTTTGCTGTCCAGAGAATCCAATGCGCCTGACCAATGACTCCCTACCAAGCAATACAATGTGTTTTTCAGGCTTTTCTGTATCACTTTTACACAGGTTAAGACAATTTATCTGGGCTGCAGTGTGGCAGTTTCTATGTCATCAAGCATGCCAGTCCCCAGTAGGCTGGGGTTTGCTACCTGCATTGTGGGACAGTAAAAAGAGTGTAAAGTTGATCTGCAAAAATCTTTTTTCTTTCTAATCCTTTTAGTTTTCTGTGCTCCTTTCTTTTTCTGCAGAACGGAGATAGTGCACTTGTATTTTCCACATGCCACTGAATTCATCTGAGCAATCAGTTTTTCTGTCTCTGCACTCTCTGTTTTGGTAGCTGCTAGAAGTAGAGAGACCAAAATGCTATGAGTAAAATTAATCTCACAGCATTTCACGCATTGCTAGAACAAAAATATATCTACATTTAGGAGAATGTTTGCCCTTTTAAGAGATCCAGTCCAATTTTGGGGACCTAAGTTATGTAAATTATTTAGTAATATTTTTGTGCATTCTTTCATCTTAACGTAACTCCATTTTGCTGTATGCTACACTTACATTGTCAATAAAAGTACAAAGTAGACCAAAACTGAATGAGAATGACTGAGTTTTCTGGTGGTTTCAAATTGGTTTTAAGCAACCCAGCTACTGAAAGCTAATGAGAATCCAGACACACTGGGATTCCCTCCATAATCCTTAATGTTTCTCTGCTATGTTTAACCTTGAAAGTCCAAATACAATATGAAACTTAGATAGTTATGCCTACAAAGCTTTTACAAAGAAACTTCTATACTTACAGATACAAGATAAAAGTTAGGTAAAGTAAGAGAAGGAAACAGATGCAGAAAGAGAATATAGGAATTCTGGTCACAGTTCTGCACCGACCCACTGTAAATCTGATCATTTTCTATGAAATTTACCAAAGGCACGATATAAAAGCAATATGTAATTCATTATCTAACTTGTGAGCTATTGCCACATCTGCAACAGAAGGCTTTCAGCAAAGGGGTAATTTAATTTTCTGAAGCTGTTGACTTTTGCTGTGCTCCCTAAAATAAAGCGTGTTGTTTTAGGCATGCTGGTGAGGAGTATGGATCTGCTTATTGTACTTAAATTAAGCATTTCAAGTCTCTACAAATACAACTATTTCAAGATTTGGCAATGATGTTCAGTGAATAGGAAAGGGCTTCCTAACCAGAAACAATGTGCTTTAATCTTCTATAAAGAAGCACTTTGTGTGTAGTAAGGAAAGCCACTTCTGGCAGAATGATGAATAATTACTTAGTTCCCTCATCTGTGCCAACTTGATTTAAACATAATGTGACCATGTCTAAGAACCCAAAATCTAACAACAGAAAAATCTCTCTGAAAGATCACATTTAAATCCTATATGTTTCTGTTACAGAAAATTCTTTGAGAGTGTGTAGATGGAGTAGAGATGCAGATGGATGAGTTACACCGTCATGGGCAGCCCACCACCTCTGCCATTGAGGTGACATATTTGGGCTTCCCAGGGACAAAGACATCCCCAGCACCTGTGAGCTTCAACAGATGCCTGGTCTGGACAGGGAGGAGCAGCTGGAGATTCACATGGAGACTTCCTGGGAGGAAACAGGGACCAGATGAGTGGTGCAGAAAAAAACAGAAAGACCTCTGAACGATAATCATCGTGGAGATGATGGCTGCACAGAGAAGTCACAGGCTCCTTGGGTACACTTCAGCAGCAGGTGGAGGCCAAGGGGAGGAAAGGAGGAGCTGGAGGAGGCTCTCCTGCTCCATCCCTGGTGACAGCTTTTCAGGAGTGCTCTGAGGGCAGAAAAGAAGCACCATGGCAGGCAAATCTGGACCCTGGCTGCAGGAGCTGGGAGACCTCTAAGGTGTCTCTGAGGAAAGCATTAGGGAGCGGGAAGATATTTTTTACCTAGGCTAAGATTAAAATTACAATTTACATTTTATTTTACATGTTTCGAGTACTGCAAATAACACCTGACTTAATATCTCACTAGAAAAAACAATTTTTACTTTCATTTCCTCTCAAGCAGCCTCTTGATGCTGCAGGGAATTTTATCCTAAATTCCTAACAGTGGGCTGTGTCCACAGGGAGAAGGTGGAGGATGTAACAAGGAGAAATACAGACCACCTGGAGGATGCTGCATGCAGGAGATACCTTGTGGAAGCTAAGGGTCAGGGGAAGCTTACCTGACAGCCTGACATAGACCACCATGATGTAAATCTACCTACCCAAGAGGCTGAATTAATTAACCCCTGCAAGAAATAATTGTCCAAGAGAGGTCCTAGGGCCCTCAGTGAGCCCCAGGACCACAGACACCAAAGAGGGCTTAGCTCTGAGCACATATTAGAGAAAAATGATCCCATGTATTTCTGACACCAGCTGCTCCAGATGCACTGCCTACAGCATCAGGTTTTGAAGAAGGGAAAGATTAAAGCTGGCAGTCAGAAAAGGAAATCCATCCTGAAAGGGCCTCTGGGCATGTTTTCTTCATACTAACTCTACAGAACACCCTAGAAGAAATGGAATATGTATGAACACCATTCTCTCAATGCAAAACAGGAAATTTTTTATGCTTTTTCTCTTGTCTCCATTCTTCCCACCTTTCCACAAATCCCATCTCCTTCAACAACAGTTCCTAGCCACGTTCCACTGACTGGATTTTCCTGCTGTGGAATGTGATTTTCACTATTCTGCTACTTGGTCAGTAATTACTAACACAATTTGTCCATATCCATCAGGGGTATAACATCAATGATCTCAGCTGGTGTCACACCAAGAATTAATGTTATCTATTAATTTTGCAGAATGTCGTTGATGTGCAAGTAGCTATGTTCTCCAGTTGCAGGAGTGTTGATGACCCCTTTAGTTCCTAGGGCAGACACCAGTTGTTGTGGGGAGCTCTGCACTATCTTGTCTAAGATTTAATTGTGTCTGGATAAAGTTTTTGGAAGGTATTTTTTGTCCAACAGCCTTATTTACTTTACCTGCTGATTGCATTTAACATTTATTTTAAATTTTCTGAGATAACTATGTCATTCCATGGTACATGATACTTCTAACAATATGTGATATCACTGTTGAGCCAATGTTTGGGAAAAGGATGTATCAACCTTGTGTATGTAATGAGCCTACACTCCCACTGTAGATCACTAAACTCTTCTAATACAGGACTTGTATAAAAATTATTGAGTTTGCCCTAACACAGAGCAGCAAGATCTCCCTGCAAGGCTTTTCTCCCAAGTATTGATGGTCTCCTCATGTAAATGAAAACGTTGACATTTCTCTTTGAATAATATACGGTGAGAATGACAGAATGAAGTTCAATGCACCTAAGGTCTTTTGATTTGATACAAAAATTGATTTCATTCTATGTTTATTGATCTTTGCTATTTTAAGGAACTAGAAGATTGTTAACAGTAAGTATTAAGGATGCACGCTCTAGAAACTGAGAAAAAAAGGGGAAGACTAGTAGACAAGAAGGGAATATTTCAACTTTCATCCATCTGGGAAAATTATAGACTCTTCATAGTGTTTGGATATTTTAATGAAGAAAAAATATTCATTTGAATCAATTACAAGAAATCTATGTTAGCATTAAGCTTTAGTGAAAATACACTATTTAGATAAATGATAAAAACTCCTGCAGCCATGTTTTATAAACGTATTGCATATTGAATGCTCACACTGGCCTCACAACCCAAAAGATTACAGACCCAGATTGTTTGACAATGCTAACATCTCTCTGGCTCACAAGAGATCATGAAGCAGAAGTCTACTGATATTGGTGGAGAATATGTATAATTATTACAAGATTTATCAAAAACCTCCTGAACTCTGTATGCACGTGTCACACCAACTCAATCAGGTGCAGGGAACTGAGAAATTTGTAACTGCAAATACAATTTTTTTTTGGAACACAAATTTTGTTAAAAAAGGGATTCCGAATGGCCAGTCTGCATATGCAGAGAATAAGGTCATGTTTTCAGCCCAGCTTGCCCTAGCTTTGTACTAAAAGGGCAAGGGGACAGTGCTGCTAAGAGCTCTATAAATAATCCAAGAGCAAACATTCTCCGCAGTTTGTCTGATCTGACTATGGAGACTATGCTCTGCTATATATAGCTAAAGAACAAGTATTTTTAAAAGATCAGAGGAAGAACAAAAATAAGCTAAGCACATCGAATCACACTTTTGAAATACAGGTTTGAAGCTCAGCAGCTAACTGAATACACAGACAATGGGATGTACCATCTCCTGTCCTGTAGAGAAAATCCCTGCTGATTTTCAGCCTCCAGAGAGCTTGATACAGGCAATAGGGGTTGAGGCTTCTGTTGAGGACAGCAGGCTGCACAATCAGCAAAAAGACAGGAGTGAGTCTTGCTCTCCACATCACCTAGAGCAGACAAGAAGAGGACAGCAGAGTTCCAACCCTACCTCAGGACCAGTGGCAGGGAAGAGACAATTTGCATTTCTGGACCCAGACCTACAAACGAAAGAGCAATCCAAGTCCATCAAAGGGAGTGGGATTTTTAGAAGCAGTTTTATTTTGTGGTGACTTGAACAAGTCCTGCTTTGGCCACAGATGAGGGCTTACCTCAAACGTGTCTCAGAGGCAGATCACAAGAACAGTTTTGAGGTCCTGGCCTATCTGCCAATTTAAGCCTTCTCCTAAAGAGCTGCTCGAGGTAAAGCCCATCACCAACCTCAGTAGAGCCATGGGACACTGTGGAGACAGGGCATCTTCAGAGATTGGGACATGCTGGCAGGGCCAGAACCACACAGTGCTAATACCACCCATGTAAAATGGAAAAGAAAAGGGAGGGGGGAAAAGGAAATGTTTCAACAGATCCATTGACATGATAGTTGAAAATCTGAAAAGCAGCATTAAAAGTTTTTTTTATGACTTTTTAAATATCATGAGAAGAGGAGAAAAAATTTCCAGCGGATCTCCTCAGAATGAGATGTATAGATGGTTGCTTTCATTAAAACCAGGTTTCTAGGCAGCATCCAGAGTATTCTGAGGCATGTGTCTGAAATAAAAATCAGATGCAAACCAGGAGCAGATCCATACAGATGAAAACAGGCCAAACCTTCAGGGAAATTAGCAAGTTCCCATGTGTGCTTTTAAGTGAATGATCCTCATGCTTTCTTTATATACACCAATTAACCTTGCACGAAGAGTAACAATGAGGATAGCACTGTTATTTTAGTCCAGCATGAGACCAGACTGGGGGGAGCAAATTATTCTTTAGTAGAGTATCTCACTTCTTACACAGGTGATACAAGTGAGAAGACTAGACCCTTGATCAGAATAGCCCCACATGCTGGAGTCATACTGGATTATACCAGGGACATAAAGGCAGTGCAAAAAGCTTTCCAAAGACTGACACTTAATGCTTAAGCCTTTGGGGACAAGGAAGCATTAGGTATTATTTCATGTCACCTTCGTGGGGTAATGGTTGAGGTCTGTTCACGACACCAGCTAGGATTTTAGTGGGGAAATGGGTGGGAAAGGATTATGGAGAGATGTGGAAGACAGGGAAAATGCTGCAACCTGTGCCAACAGCTGCACTAGACATTAATTTCTATTTCTACTACACATGTTTCTCCTTTCCTCTAAGAATCATAAAATGGTTTGGATTGGCCCCATCGAACCTGGTGTTGAACAGTTTCAGGGATGAAGACTGACAGCTTCCCTGGACAACATGTTCTTGTGCCTCACTACCCTCACAGTAAAGAATTTCTTCCTAATACCTGACATAAACCTACCCTCTTTTAGTTTGAAACCTTTTCCTTTTGACCTATCACTACATGCCCTAGTAAAAAGCCTTTCTCCAGCTTTCTTATAGGCCCTTTCCATGGACTGGAAGGTGCTATAAGGTCTCTACACAGCTTTCTCTTGCCAGACTGTACAGGCTCTCCCATCCTGCCTTCACAGGAAAGGTTCTTCAGCCCTCAGATTAATCTTCCAGCCTCCTCAGGATCTGCTCAAACAGATCCCTGTCATTCTTACATTGGGAAGCCAAGAACTGGATGCAGCACTCCAGGTGGGGTCTCAGCAGAGCAGTGCAGAAGGACAGAATCCCCTCCCAACACCCGCTGGCCAATGCTGCTTTGGATGTAGCCCAGGACACAGCTGGCTTTCTGACCTGCAATCACACTTTTCTGGATCATGGTGAGCTTCTCCCTCACCAACACCCCCAGGCAGCAGGACCTCACTGCCTGGCCATAGTGGCAGAGACAGCATGAGGAAGCAGCACCACCCATCCTGGAATCACCAAAAGGGTGAGGTTTCTCACATTCACACTAGTCTCCTTTCTGCCAAAAGCAGGAGCAAGGACTGCAGAGTATGGGGGTGCAAAGAGCAGGACCAGCATCTTCTTTCCCACAGTGAGAGATCAACAGACCGACCACAGGGTGCTCAGAGCAGCCCTGCCTGAGGGAGGGTTTGTGTATCACCTAGTCCCAATTTCAGCATGCCTTACTTTTTACTTTTTACCCTTTTTATCCTCTGTGAACTAATTGATACATTTCAAAATGCTGGCATGAGTTTTGGAGCATGAACAGCATTGGTCTCTGCACTCAAAACCCTAAACTGTGCTCTCAGTTTTCCACAGTGAGAGGAAGAGTCATACCATTACCTCCAAAGTCCACAGGTCCAGTTCATCCAGCAAAAGTCAACAGATAGTATCAAGCAATGCTATGTTTTTTTTCCAGTAGTGGGAGAATCCACCAGCAGCCCATTGGGATGACTGCATGAGAAATGCCCATGAGTCAGGTGAAAGGTCCCACAACAGCCAAGTTCTTCAGGGCTGTGAGAATGAATAAGACCCCTCTGTCACCCCAACTGGAGACAGACAATGGTCATGAAAGGCACAGACATTTTAGTGAAGCCGCCAATGCAGTCACAGCGAACTCTCACAGCAGCCAGTATAAGGTATTTCATTTTTGATCCACTCAAAAGCCTTTCTGTTTCTGGGGAGGTTCTTGGATTCATTTGCAGCCCAAAGACCCCAGTGGCAGGAGGAATGATGGGAACCCACTTCCTTCAGAGCCCTGGGTCCCAGAGTGGGGCTGCAGAGGACACTGGGGTGGGATTGCAGAGCTGTCACATGCAGGATGGCCCCTGGACATGAGAACAGCAGAGAAGCTGAAGGAAAAGCATTTGCAATCACGGCCATCAGGAGAGGCTAATTTTATAAATTGAAACAGCAATAATAATGGTAGAGGCATGACAAGCCTGGTTGCAGCTGGTTGGGATTCAGATGGCTTTATGTTGTTTTGATTAGCCTGACATTCAGCTGGTGGGATGATCATATGGGCACATGTGTAGGCGGGAAGATAAACACAGCTGAGCAAATCTGGTCCCTCATCTTCCTTCTGCACAAGCAAGTGGGTTTGTCCTTAGCTCAGAGAGGAGCCATGGCCATCCTCCCTCCCACATCCGAAAAGGTTCAGCTGTATTTAATGGCAATTTATTACAGGAGCTTTTGTGGCAATTTTGCTGTTTATTGTTGTAGACAAAGCACAAATGCTTTTAAATGCTGTGTCAAGCACACGGAACTCAGGCAGTTGAGAAGTAAAAAAAAAAAAATAAATCAAATCACTTGAGGAGTGAAAAGGGGAAAAAGAGCATCATCTTGACAGAGAAAATAGGATTGTTTAAATTGGATTGTTCCTTGTCAGGTCAAGATTCCCCTTCAGGATACATACAATCAACCAGGTCTTTATTGCAGAAGCTGGACAGACTTCATAAAAAGCCTATATTTTTTGTCCCCTAGTTAATCGCCACTAGCTGTAAACAGAAACCGTACCTAAAAAGAGACCTAGGGGGGTCTCTGGGGGAAGAAAGAAAGAGAGAAAATATTTATCCATTTGAAGGAGAGAAAGCAAATTTATGAATGGATGGAAGAAAAAAAAATCATCCTCCATGATAATTTTTTTGCAGTTCTCAAGACTCTTCAGATACACTCTCTACATGTTTTGCATGTTTAGTCTGCCCCTGTTTTAAATTAATGCCTTGACTTCCTCCAATTCCGTAATACTTTAAAAATTACAACATATCATTCCCATAACTTATAAGGAAACATGATAGAAAATTATCTTAAACTGACAGCAGTAAAGACTCTGAATTCTTCCTTTCTCTATAGCTTCTAATAACTGAAATTTTTTCATGATGGCTATAAAAATTATAGCAGCTGCAAACCTCCCCAGGGGTTAATAAATTAGCACAGACGACTGAAAATGCACAGCAAAGACTGCCTCATGGTGGAGCCAAGGTTTTAAACCCAGTCCTATTACTACCAGTTTGCTAATTTCCCCCAATAGCACCTCAGTGCCCTGTGAAATTCATTTTTAGAGTACTCAACATATCAGAGACACTGGGGGGTGGCAAACCTCAGATTAACATTAATCCCTTTAGTGCTAGAGGTTTCTCCTCCTCTCTTGTACCTGCCATCTAAGAGGTTCTAATACTTCCCAACTCACTTTGTATCTGCCAAGACACTTTGAGCTCTGTCAGTGACCTAGATCGATTTGATGGACAGCTCCACCAGGAGAAGAGAGGCACTAACCTTTTCACTAGCACAACAGTTTTAAGAATATTCAACAATTTATTTACATCTATTAACATGCACAGTTTAATGAAAAAGGAACTTTACCTCCAGTTCTGCTACTTATGCCCATCAGCGATATCCTCATTAATTTGGATGCAATGAGGGTAAGCACTTAAACAACAGCAGAGCAGGAGGTGAAAAGCTGAGGTGCTTTATGCCCATCTGTGAGTTGGAAGGGAACCAAGGGAATTCAAAAACTAAGCATAAAGGAGGGAATATAGATGTTCAAAATGAAGATGAAAATGACAGCCATGGCACTGTTTGCTCAAGCTTACCTGAATAAGAAAAATCTTCCATATCCATGGAAAAGAGAAGGGAGGGGAGCCTTACTGATATCAATTTACTTAACTAAACTGTACAATATATTAAATATAATTCATCTTGCCTTTTGACTTTGCTGTGCTACATATCACCATGCAAAACATTGACTTTTTTTGTGTATTATATATTGTCAAGCAATAAAAGTAACATACTTAAATATATTATTCCTTGTATATTGTTTGGAAACAAGCTTTTAATTTAAAAAAATCCACTCTCATTTTTAAGGTAAATATACAAAAATTCTTTGGAGAAGACACAATTTGTCATTCAACCAGCACCAAAAATATGATCCATCAACAATATGGTTTGTATGTCTTCTCTTAAAATAGTCTTCAAGTGAGCTTGAATTTATAAAACTCACACAACAACAAATGACAGTTTTATGGACACAAAGTCTGTTAGAATTATTTATGACACAACTCAGTTTTAATTCTGTTATTCCAGCAGTGGAGAGTCTTCTGTTTGTCATATAAGGAAGTTTTGCTGTGTGGAGTAGGATTTCCCTTCTCTACATCAGCACTTCTTTTTCACCTCTTTCTGAGAAAGGGGAATGATCTGGATCAGAGTGGGACTCTGTGTGGGTTATGGGTCTGACTAGCACAATATGCAACACAGAACATCTCTGAACCCTTTCCCCTATTGCAGAGTCATAGTTTGGGTTGGAAGTGACTTTTAAAGTAATCTTGTCCCAATCTTCAAAAATTACCAAGGACATCTTCAAGCCAGGTTGCTCAGAGCCCTATTCAGCTTTACCTTAAATATTTCCAGGAATGGATCACCTCTCTGGGCACCTTGTTCCAGTGTTTTACCACCTTCATTATAATAAATCTCTTCCTAACATCTAGAAT
Organism: Aegithalos caudatus; assembly: GCA_013389925.1. NCBI lineage: Eukaryota > Metazoa > Chordata > Aves > Passeriformes > Aegithalidae > Aegithalos > Aegithalos caudatus. The sequence goes on along the minus strand of WEIU01006552.1, from coordinate 77,288 downwards.
CCATCTCCCTTTTCTAGTTTAAAACCATTACCCCTTGTCCCATCACAAGCCCTGCATCTTTCTTACAATCTCCCTGCAAGTACTGAAAGGCTGCANGAGTCATAGTTTGGGTTGGAAGTGACTTTTAAAGTAATCTTGTCCCAATCTTCAAAAATTACCAAGGACATCTTCAAGCCAGGTTGCTCAGAGCCCTATTCAGCTTTACCTTAAATATTTCCAGGAATGGATCACCTCTCTGGGCACCTTGTTCCAGTGTTTTACCACCTTCATTATAATAAATCTCTTCCTAACATCTAGAATCCATCTCCCTTTTCTAGTTTAAAACCATTACCCCTTGTCCCATCACAAGCCCTGCATCTTTCTTACAATCTCCCTGCAAGTACTGAAAGGCTGCAAAAAGATCTCCCTGAAGCCTTCTCTTCTTCAGGCTGAACAAGTCCAAATCTCGGCATGTCTTAATGGAAGGTGTTCCAGCCCTCTAATCATTTTTGTGGCCCTTCAACATNAGTGTTTTACCACCTTCATTATAATAAATCTCTTCCTAACATCTAGAATCCATCTCCCTTTTCTAGTTTAAAACCATTACCCCTTGTCCCATCACAAGCCCTGCATCTTTCTTACAATCTCCCTGCAAGTACTGAAAGGCTGCAAAAAGATCTCCCTGAAGCCTTCTCTTCTTCAGGCTGAACAAGTCCAAATCTCGGCATGTCTTAATGGAAGGTGTTCCAGCCCTCTAATCATTTTTGTGGCCCTTCAACATGTCCATGTCTTTTCTGTGCTGAGAACCCCAGAGCTGGATGCAGGACTCCCGGTGAGATCTCACCAGAGAGGAATAGAGGGTGAGAATAATGTCCCATGATCCTCTGGCCACAGTTTATGATACAGCCAAGGATTAACTGTATTTTGAAAAACCAAAGGATTAACTAAAGAAATTTTCCATTCCACCAGGGGAAATTAAAGGTAATCTGTGTCATACTTTACTGCTTATTGGCTTTCTGGGCCTCAAGCCCTCATTGTTGGGTCGTGTCCATCTTTTTATCTACCATCACCACCAAATCCTTCTCAGCAGGGCTGCTCTCAACCTCCTCATCTCCCAAACTGTGTTGATAGTGGAGTTTGCCCTAAACCAGGTACAGGCACCTCGCACTTGGACCTGTTACAGCTCTTGAGATTCCCACTTTAACAGCTTGTCCAAGCCCCTCTGGCTCCCATCTCATCCTTCAGGTGTGTGAACAGTATATGTCAGCTAGGGGTCCCCTGCAAATTTGTTGAGGGTGCCCTTGATTCCTCTGTCTCCGTCACTGATGAAGATATTAAATAACTCTGGTCCCAATACAGACCACTGAGGGCACCACTTGTCACTGATATCCATTGGGACTCTGAGTCCTTGACCACGACCCTCTGGATGTGACCATCCAACCAATTTCTTTTCTGTCTTACAGTCCACTTCTCAAATTCATCTCTCTCCAATTTAGAGAGTAGGATGTTGTGAGGGACCATGTCAAGGCTTTACAGAAGTCCAGGACATCCACACCCCTTCCCTTGTCCTCTGATTCAGTCAGTCCACCACAGAAGGCCACTGGATTGGTCAGGCAGGACTTTCCCTTGGTGAAGCTGTGCTGGTGTCCAAGTTTCCTCCCTGTCCTCCTTGTGCTTTAGCACAGCTTCTAGGAGGATCTGTTCCTAGGAACAAAGTAGAGGCTGACAGGTCAGCAATTCAGTTTTAAAACCAGCCGTGTTCAACTATTGGAACAACTGCAGAATCAACAAAATCTAAGTTTTGGCACTGTTCTTTCCATATAGGAGCTAGTCCAGACACAGCCACAAGAGTGAGCTTTCCCTGCCAAATCCACAGAGACATTCTAGCCATTTGTTGGTTGGATTCAACTGAGAATAAGTGTGTTCTTGCCAAAATTCATCTAATTGAACCACAACTTCAGGAGGTTTCCAGCAACAACTCTCTCATCTGCCCAGGTGTAATAAAGGGAAAGCACTTCAGTTACTCACAATGTTCTGAGGAGCAGCTGTGAGTGTAACCATTCCTTGGTGGATATAATACCAAGGTAGTACCAATAGTGTAGTCCTGCTGGGTACAAGCTAAATGACCACTCCACCCAAAATCGACTTGGTCAGAGAGTATGCAAGACAAAGAAGTAATTTGTCCATATGCAGTATACTGACATAATCTATCATCTATCAAAATTAAAAGTAATTATCCACATTGTCAGGATTATCTAGGACATGAGATACAAAACAAGAAGCAACAGAATAAACGTAGAAACTTGCTGACATGAAAAGGCAAACCAAAGGATTAACTGAAGAAATTTAGCATTCTGACAGTAATAATTAAATGTAATCCATAGCCTACTTTATTACTTGTTGATTTATTCCAGTTTACCAATGTACTGGCTCATACAAGATTCTATCTAAGGAATTCAGTATCTGTTGGCTCTGGCGAACCTTTATTGAGTAAAAAGTTACTATAAAAAAGAATGAATTGGATCTTCTCTTCAATCCATTCCTGATTATAGGGTGGGACCCTGTGCTTTTTTTTTCCCCCCCTGTATCTTAAAATATTTACCTGGGGACTTGCAAGCCAAACCCAATGGTTGATCATTTAAGGTTAGGAGATGGAGCAATCAAGCGCTTAGAAAAAGATCCAAGTCAGTGAGCACCTACTGTAACAGAGAAATCATGCCAAAAGTGATTTTATAGCTGGATTGACAGTGCACACACAAAGCAGACAACTCCTACAGGCAGCAACTTGCTGAAGTGCAAGAAAGAGGCATTTTTTCCACACCAGAGTGCTGGACATCCAAGGAAGGAACTAGACAGCAAGCTGAGAGGGAGCATGGACCCTGGTGAGGAGCAGCTTTTCTTGCACTCCCAGCCCAGCACCCCAGCTGCAGCAGCACACCCATGTCTGCAGAGCTCCTCCCCAGATGAAGTTGATCAGTATGCATATATTGGGACAGTGAAATTTAATTTCCCTGAGCTGCAGATCTCCCTGGCTCAGGTGTGCTTTAAATAAAAGGACTATCTGTGGTAGAGCAGAAACGAATTTGGAAGTCACAACTTCCCCTGGAGCAGTGGGGGAGGACAACCACCACAGAACGGCCCAGCAATGGCAGTTAGCCAGAGCTTTATTCCTTCTCTCCTTAACAAAGATGGGTCAGATGTTTCCAGCTAAATCATTTCTGATACAGAAACTTCATTCCTCCGATCACAATAATTATTTGTATCCTGCCATTATAAATAAAGTTTTAAAAGATCGCTGATTTTAATTTTCTCCATGACATTTCATTTTCAGATGTACTGCCAAAACCACTAGCACAAAACCAAAATTACATAAACAATCAAACTATGCAATCCACATCTGAATTAAGAGTATGTTATTTTTGTCATCTGTATTTAGAAACAAATTATTTTCTACATTGTATTTATTTGAACATAAAAATATAAATCTTGTCATTACTAATAAAATATTATAATAATTTATTATTTGTGTTTGACATGAAAATACCTGCTTTTTCACTGAACAGAAAAACCTTAATTCCATCAAGCTGCTATCACAACCTCTGCCATAAGTGAATATCTTGACTGAATTACAGCTTTTCAGTTCCTTTCCGTCATTTATTTCATCAAAGATACTTCTATGAAAAATATTGTCTTCATCCAAAAATAAATCTGGCAGAAAACAACTCCTGAGACCTCCACAAAAAGTTATTAAATAATGACATCTGGAAGCAGCTGCCAAGCGTAAGAAAGTTCAAACAGAACATGAATTTTGATCATTATGGCTCCTATTACAACCTTAAGAAGGCCCTGGCAATGTTAGAGTTTTGAGTTCTGAGATCAGGACAAAATGCTTTACATTTACACAGTAGAGACAACATTTTGCAAAATCCAATATGTAAAATTTCCTTCACCTATTTTCACAAATATTTGAAGGGCTGTCTTGATAGCCTCAAAAATCTAATTCCAGACACCAAATCTGGCTCTCATTTGCACAAGAGAATAATCTAGATTTTTCTAGTAATGCCAACTCACAGTCTCTGAGGTTACATACATGATGCAGCACAGGCTGTTTCCCCTGCAGCCCAAGCCAGTGCTATTTGGAGCTGTAGCAAGGGATCACTGACAGCAGTAACCTGCTGACTGCCAAAGATCACAGAATCTTAGAGTTACTGAAGTTTGACAAGACCTCTAAAATAAAGTCCAAATTTGACCAAATACCACCATTCCACTAAACCATATCATGAAAGCGCCACATACAAATGTGTTTTGTACTCTTCCAGGAATAGACTCATCCACTTCCCTGGGCAGCCCATTCCAAAGTTCAACCATTTTTCAGCTAAGAAATTTTTCTGAATATCCAATATAAGCCTCCCTTGGTGCAACTGCAGGCCAGTTCCCCTTGTTCTATCACTTGTTGCCTGGGAGAAGAGGCTGACCCCCACCTGGCCACAAACTCCTTTCAGGCATTTATAGAGAGTGACAAGGTCACCCCTGAGCCTCCTTTCTCTAGGATAAACACCCCCAGCTCCCTCAGCTGCTCCTCACAGGACTGGTGCTCCAGACCCTTCCCCAGATCCGTTCCCTTCTCTGGACTCACTCCAGCACCTCAGAGCCTTTCTTGCACTGAGGGCCCAGAACTGGACACAGCACTCGAGCTGTGGCCTCCCCAGTGCCCAGCACAGGGGACAATCCCTGCCCTGCTCCTGCTGCCCACACCATTGCTGATCCAGGCCAGGATGCCCTTGGCCTTCTTGGCCACCTGGGCACAGCCTGGCTCATGTCCAGCTGCTGTCAGCAGCACCCCCAGCTCCTTTCCAGCCACTCTGTCCCAGCCTGTGGCCCTGCCTGGGGCTGTTGTGAGCCAAGGGCAGGACCCGGCCCTGGGCCTTGTTGAACCTCACAGCATCGGCCTCAGCCCTGATCCAGCCTGTCCTGATCCCTCTGCAGAGCCTTCCTGCCCTCCAGCAGGATCAACACTGACACCCAGACTGTCATATGCAAACACACTGAATATGTCCTTGATCTCCTTATCCAGGTCATCAATAAAGATATTATCATGTGATTCATGACTGAACTGTCAGTAAGGGTGCAGTCACCTCTCCTCAATAAGACGGCTGCACATCACCAGTTCTTTTATTTCCATTTCACAAGCAGTATCAAAACCTAATCCTGTCTTTATTTCCTTTCAAAGCATGGACAGATAATGAATGTGTTTTCTGCCATACATAACGCCTCTGAAACCTGGTAGATAAGCAGAAACACACTGTCTTTTCACAGAAGACAATATAAATCCATTTCTCAAAGACTACACTCAGAGATACAAAATTCTGTGATACCTAAATAATGTCACTATCAGTATGAGGAAGTTGATATGAAGTTTATACACCCTTTACCGCTGAGTTACCACTATATGCTATAGGAGTTGACCGTCTTCTACTGGGGGATAGCACTTCTCCCATCCTCTCCCCAGGCAGAAGACATGTCCTCCAACGACCTAAGCTATCTCCTAGGATAAGAACCCTTTGTGGATGTGCATCATGTTCAGGTGCAGTCAGCAGTTACCCAATTCCATTATTTTAATAAATTATTACTCATTTTCATAAGCCTTTGATTTGGGAGTTTCATGACAGTGCTCAAAGAAAACCACTATGTGGAGTCATACAAGTCTAACCAGACATTATTGGAAACATTAAGGGTGATTTATTCTTTCATGATTATCTAGGCTAATTTTGCAGCCTTAAGAAGTTCAAAGGTAATTTGGACTAATCTGAAATGCTGCATGCTTCTGCAAACCAATCAGTAAAACAAACTAGTGTTTTTGATAGGCACTATTTACCACTACATAGGAAGAGACCATGCCATTCAAATATATACATTGCTTATTCCATACCAGAACTCTCTTTCACAGTATCAAGAGACCACAAAGCTATTTGGATTTTGGAGAAGTGGGATCTCAAGTGTGAAAATAAGAGTGTTAATTCACCCTCAGGCAGGATACCAAGTTTGGCCAAAGGGATCAAAGCAAATCTCTCCCTTTTTTTTCTTTTTAATGTGCTTCCAAGTTGGCAGTTTCTATGACAGGTTTCAGTATGATACTATTTCAAACAGAAGAGATAGCATACAGACTTATCAAGTACCATGTTATCCAGAGTACCATGCAAACCAAATTGCTTAGTAGAAACTAAAGGAAAAAATACATCTAGATAAATACATCCTGTGATGGATGAACAACTGGCTGAGAGGTCAGACACAAAGGGTTACAGTAAATGGGGTTACATCATGCTGCCAACAACTCACTACAGTTGTTCTGAAATAAGCTGAAACAAGTGAACTAGCAGAAATCTGTGATGGCTATGGTGTTATATGATCTATGAAATTCTTTTACTTGAACTTGCATCATAAAGCTAAAGTCAGCAGATCCAGGACACCTTTTCATTGTAGAATGAATGTAGAATTTCACTTTTTGAAGTCTTAAAAATGTTAAGAATGGAGAAAGTGAAAACATTATGAAGGTAATATGAGAATTTTCTTCCTGACTGATAACTGAGATAACCTGCAATACAAGAAAATTCTTGTGTTTTAGAGATTACAGGTAGGTCACAGTATGAAATCCACTATTCTTGTCTACCCCTAAGTACCTTCTCTGGATATTATTTTCTCTACATCTTACAGATTATGACTTCTGTCCCTGCACATTTCAGCTAAAGACTTCTGCCATATAAAATACAATTTCATCAAGGTGCTAACACCAAGTATGCTTTACAAGTCAGCTGAGTATCTAACAGACAACAGGCCAATACTCTCTGTATTTTAAAAAATTTCTGCAGAGTCAAGAAACCTGCTGCTGCTCCACTGGCTGTGAAGTTTCCAGTGTCCCACTGAAATGGAGCAGTGTGGGTAGTGGTTGGTAGGGACCTATGAAGATTGTGGAGATCTCCATGCCCTGTTCAAAGCAGAACCAACTTCAGTGTCTGATCAGATTTCTCAGGGCCATCTTCACTCAAGTTTGGAAAGACTTGTAATATTTCAAACAAAGGTTACTGTGTCTGGAGATGTATGTAAAACACCAGTCTTACAGAGGCTATTGACTTGCTGCTGTTGGTTTCCAATGGTATGCACAGCTGCCAGGATAAAGGCAGCAGGAAACCATCTATAGCCATCTATAAAAAGACCAATTTCTTGTTGGTCCCTAATGAGAGTTCTCTGCCCTTTTTAAGCCACCATGGCTGCCATCTCCCCTTTCCCCCATCTGAACAGACCCACTGCACCAGCAGGGGCTGTGGACAACCAAAACCACTCAGGCAGGGCCTATCCTGCAAGCATCCTGCAAGAACATCTCTGTATCTTCCCCTTGCTCTAGAGGAAAGGTAAAGTTATGTGACACCTCTTGACTTTTCTTTGCATGGGTGCACACCCAAATGCCTCTAAGCTTTGATTATTTATCTAAGTAATCTTGTAACATAGCTGTGGGGTTTTTCAGTTCTTTACACTATAGAGTACCACTGTACTCTCAAAAAGAAACTGAATAAAGTGCATGCTTGAGATACACCATAAGGATTTTCATCCTGTCTAGTGTTAAAAAAACCCCAAATGTCAGATACTCAGCTTGAATAAGTCAATATAATTTCACTGCTTTAGTAAAAACTAAGCAGACTTCTGTCACTGGAGGATCTGCTCCACCGTGCTCTTAAAAACTGTGAGCAACTGAGTTGCAAAACAACTGTTAGAAATGTGTAAAAAAACCAGTAAAGCACAAAGCTTTAAAATATCCAAGGCTGTCTAGAGTAAAAAAAGTTCATGGTACATTAGTACCATTTAAATAAATTAGAGACCCTACTTTCAGAGGATAAGATTGCAAAGCCTTTGCAACAACAAGACAGCAGCAGCGTAGAAGTAGTATCTTATCTGTCCTCACTTTGTCTGCTCTGCTCTGATAATCACTGAGCACAGACATCACCACAGTACCATCGTAGAGGTGCACATCACACTTGTCCTAATCAGATTAAGTTGATTACTTTTCTATGTAGTAACAGCAGTGAAGTTGACTTGAGCAATCTAACACATCACTCATGAGAGCCGAAACTCCTCTCGTAAACTTGTACAGGCCTTGAAGATCCACCACATTTATAATTCCCAGGGACAAACTCACAGCAAGCACAAACTGATCCCACAGAGATCTGTTGGGAATCTCCTGAAAATAAATAATCCCTTTCAGCTTTGCAACCAAGAGGTTCAACTTAGCCAGTGGAGGTGCATCTTCTGGTAAAGGTTTCTTTGCTATTTTAATGAAATAAATCTGTATAAGAACTAAACAACTGAGAGGATAACAAAAGTGGCAGCTTACATCTGTGCAAACTCTTGCCTGTTCTTCCCAAATGCAGAGGGAGGCTGGAGAGCTTCAGCACTCAGTACATGGCCAGCTTCTTGCTAATCTGAGCATCCACCAAGGGTGAACATGGGAGATAGGACTCTGGGCTAGAGGAACCTTCACTCTGGTACACACTTCATGCAGTCAGGGAAAGGAGTTGCAAGACAGATTTCTGGAGATGAGACAGTGGCATATTTAGCAGTAATAACACTCACACTACAGAGGAGCAGTACTCAGGTCTGCAGCTGCAGACCCACGTCTGCAGATAAGACACCAAGCCACTGTACAATACATTTACACTGGGTTAATCTTGGTTGCTCCAGCCTCATTTCTGGTCTCAGCATGTTCATGTGATCCACTAGCTACAGTGATACAGGTGGGGTGGTGAGGTCAGGTCAGCAGGAAAAGCCACTGAACCAAACCACACCAACACCCTGTGGCCTTGCCCTCAGGGAAACACCACCTAGCACATGCCCTGTGATACAGGTCCCCTTCCAGCCACGTGACAGCAGCATGGTGAGTAGGAAAGTGATAGGACTGGGAACTGCAGAGGTAGACCATCATGTAATAAACCTCATGCCCCCCCAGGGGGGCATCACCCTACCCTGCCTGGGACAGAGTGCAGAAACGACAACCACATCGTACCTTAAAGGCAATAATATGAAGGAGTAACAGGGTTGGATCCTGCTGCACTACACTTCACACTCTAGAAAATCACAGAGAAAGAAGCAAAAGGTATATTTGAAGTGCTTTACCCTTTTGCAGACTCTTTTCAGACTCACAGAATTTGCAAGGTTGACATGAGTTAAACACAGTGGCCCATGTTTCTCCAGTGAAATCCAGAAGCTATAATAAAGTCCTGTACTTGTTCCCAATACCATAGTATAACTAGTTCATGACCAAAATCTGTTGAGGGGGCTAAAACTAACATGAGTATAAAATTAGCTATCATAAATAAACTGTTTCTAGCAGACCCCGCCATCAAACCATCTTCCACAGAAAAGAGGCAGCTGTATTACACCCTCTTAGTGCTTAGCTGATAACAGTGTGAACAGAAAGAACAAAAACAACTGTTGAAAATCTCCCTCTTTACATTTGCAGCCACACTCAGTAGCATCATGTATTTGCATATGTTCTGCTCCAAATAGAAACAGACTTAATTTCATCCCCATGTCCTCCAGTTTAGCCATTACAGCATTCCAAGCTGGGAAACAAAGCAACATCTACAACCTAAAATCAGCAAAGGAAATTTTTTCTCATTCCTGAACCATAGCTAGTGCATTCTAATTTTGGTGGCATTAATGAATAACAATTAGTTAGTTATTGGTGGATGGGGGAGTTACAACAGATGAGGACCCCAAATGATAAAGCCTCATACTGTTCATTGCTGAATCAATTTAAAACCTTATTTCAGGTCTATATAATAATCAAATTAACTTGCTATGGATTGCTATTATGTCCTACCCCCAGGACATGCCTGGGGTGCATTAAATAAACATTTAGAACTAAAGGAAGGACTCATTGCTTACCATGGTAGCTCATGGGTGAGGACAACATCAGAAGTTATAAATCAGGGTTGGTTCAACAGCAGCAACAATCTTGAGTTTTGTTCTGTAGGGAGCCTAATAAAAATACATTTCCACAACGAACAGGAAAACAAGTAATTGATTTAGGAAATGTAATCACCAGTTCTCTTTCAGCAACTAGCAAGCTGCTAAGTAAAAGTATCTGTGACATGAAATTATTATGTTAAAATCTGTGAATGATTAAAACTCCCACCAGGAGGTTATGAAGAAAGGTGGCATATGACAGTGGAGCTTGGGGCACTGAAGAGGTACCAACACTAGGCACAGCTGAATTAGAGCAAATAAACCTATAATTCCCCTCAGGAAAAGATGAAAACAAGTACTGTTGTTTTAAGAGATATGGATATGTTTACAGAAAATTGCAAGGAGGCATAGATAGGCCTTAAAAAATACATAAGTATGAATTTACTCTGGAAAACAATTACATATCAATAAAGCCTTCTTGTTCATTTGACTGTCGGCACATACTCACAATAGACTATGATTCCATGGGTGCACTGGGGTGCAGAACTAAGGTATTAAAGGGGTAGATATTTTGACTTGTAGTTTTAACTTTCCAAATGTGATCCTTTTAGTTTGACCTGGTTAGTAGGATCCCTTTAAAATGCCCTGTATACTGCCTAAGGTCCCTGGGTCTTGAGGCATATCATCTGTTGTACAATCTTAGTAGCTAAGCTTGAAATTTTCTGCTTTCTATAGTTTTACATGCACCATAATTGTCCCTAAGACACAAAATTTTAGGTTTCCACTTATCTTAATTCTCCAAAGGGTAACGTTAGAAAATGAGGAGTGAATACAGCAAAGCAGAAAAGCTTCTACCTACAAGTACAGCATAAGAGACTCTAAAGGCTGTCAGGCTGTTTCACTGAGCAGCCTATAGCTGCATTGGTATCTGGCTTCCACTGCTCTCTCCAGAAAAAAATTGGAGATGTCTGTGGAGGAGAAGGCACACTTTACCCCCAGCCAAGACAGAGGATGGAGTAGGAGAGAGAGGCTAGCAGTGGGACAGGACCACGTGGAGACACTTGAGGGCTGGAGACAGGTTTGCTGCTGTGTCAAGACAGCTGCATCTCACATGTCCTAGCTCCCACAGAGGGAGGATCCCAGGCACAGTGACCAAGAATTTTCTCAGGGTGTAAACAACAGTAAGAAAGAGCTGTCACAGAACTGGGAATGCCTGACTGTTCACACCATCTAGGTCAAGCCCTTTCACCCAGAGCTCTTGCAGGACCCCACACTGGTCCCCAAGAGGGACCAGCTGTCCCAGCAGCATAGCCACAGAGGCAGCAGGAGAGGGAGGGGACATGCACAGTGCATCTCCTGCCCCACAGGCCCCTGGCCACCGTGCTGGCAGCTGGCACTCTGGCTGGAGCTCCTGAGGGAGAGGGGAACCATGCTCCTCTCTCTTCTGCAAAGGCAGCAGTTCCCCCAGCCTTTGGTGAGCAGGCAGTGACAGAGAACCAGGTCCCTCTTCCTGCCCACCCAGACCCTCACCAAACCAGTTGGAAGCCCATGTCCTCTGCAGGCAGCAGGGAAAGGCAGTGGGGGAAGCACACAGGAAACAAAATTATCTTCCAGCTTCTGTGTTCTCTGTTTGCATTTCAGTTTATACCTAGATGAGTAGGAAAAAAAGTCAGGCAGCCCTTATTTGTGACTCTAGTTGTCCTCTAATACCTGTAGCTAGTCACCAAGTCACTTTAGTACCACAGCTGGTGTTGTAGAAGGTGCTAGAAGTGCCTGATAGAAAAATGTGTAGTGTAAACCATACCCTTCTCACTGAAGCACTTTCCCCTAACTTCCCTCTACACTGATACAGTTTAGGTTTATCCAAACTCTACATTCATGCTAATCCAGGCAAGTGTTGATGGGGCACACAAGAAGGAGCTGGGACATGAAAATCACTGAACAGTGACCAGAGTAGAAATTTTAGCCATTATGAAGATGCGTCAAATCTGCTCTTATATTGCCAAATATATATATTGCCAAATATATGCTCCCCATACTTAGAACAAAATTCCTCTCAGGAAAGCTCTCTGGCAGTTGGAATTGGATTATGAGAAACCTCACTTCACCACAGTTTTTCACATATCTATATACTAGAAGCACTGTCTTTGTGCTTCCTTGAAACCACTAAGTGAAAACTCAGTGAAACGAGAATAACAGCTCCCCTTTTGTGACTGAAGTGTTGCAAATGTGAGTATACTTGTGAGGTATTCATGCACTATACCAATAGGGCTGTGATAGAAAGTTGGCTAGAAATTAAGTGTTTCAACAACTTTTGGCACTAAACCTTTGGAAATTAGTTTTAAGAAGTCATTTAATTTTGACTGGCTTTCAAACCTTTTAAAATATCAGTTTTAAAAGTGAGATTTTTAATCCAGATGAATTATTTTGACTGATCCCACATTGGATTTTATAATATAATTTCATATCATGTTCTTAAATCTATGGGAGAGGAAGGGTGGTCCATTTACAACTTTCTTACAAAATAAAGAATTGTTCATGAATACTTACAGGCATATTCTTCAGAAAGAAGGATGAATAGCTGGCATTCTGACTGAGAGAAGGAACACAAGCCCATAAAAACTGTGTGTATGTCTATACATAAAACATTGTTCACACCAGGTACATGTGGTAAAAACAGTCTGTAATATTCAGAAAAACATCTCCCTTCTCTTGTTTCAGTTAAGGTTTTTTCAAAATTTTCTCTTCTTTCATCTTCTTTTCTACTCTTCTCTTTATTATTGTTGTTGTTGTTGTTGTCATTGTTATTGATGGCATTTGTTTTTTCTGCTTCTTTCTTTATTTTTTCATTGCTTTAAAGCTATTTAAAATATATATATATTAGGCAAAATACTTTACCCTGCATTTTATTTTACTTTATCTTGGAAATTCTGTATTGAGCATAAATATTGTTTAATTGTCAAGTTTGTGAATCATGCTAATATACTGAAGCTGAGAAAGAAATCTTCAAACATTGAAGAATTTTCTACACAAGTGGTTGAAAAATATAAAGTAATCATCTGATCATATTTGCCTTGCATATAATAGGTCTTTTAAAATACACGTAAAAATTATATTATTATTATTAATAATAATATGCCCTTTTTTTTACAGGTAACACCACACAGAAGACTACTTCTAATTAACATTTAGAAATCAGTAGCTCTATTTCCACCAGCATGCCTGAGTAATGGAAGATGATTTCTATGATGGCACAGGATCAAGCACTAAAACTATGTGTCTAGATATAATTTCTTACTATATGTAAAAGCCATTCAGACAGCTGTTAGCACTGTTAACACAATGACTTGGTTTTTTTCTCTCCTTTGACATAATCTAAATTGTGTTCTAGCAAATAGTTTTTTAAAAAATCTCTCAATGATCTGTTAAAAATATATTAACTCAAATCTGGACAAAGGTATTTTCTTAAAAGAAGATGTTTTAAGAAGGACCAGGCTCCTACACTCAAAATGTGTAGAAGACATTGATCCACTTACTGTGGGATTGTGAGGACACTTTACCTCACATCATCCCAGGAAAAATGAAGTGACTGCAGTTTTCCTAGATTTCCCATGGGTCATCTACACCCAGGCACCCATCCAAACAGTCCGTGTGTGAGGTGGCAATGCAGTACTACTGGCTGCCAAGTCCTGGCACAGCCTTCTAGGTTTGCTTCTGGTGACACCAAACTGTTCTGCATGTGCTTTTGAGCCCCCGGGATCTAACAGGATATTTAACTTAAAGGCTAAATTCCTGCTTCCCATTGTTCTGTTATTTTATCAGGATGTTTTGTGGCACCCTTCCAGTTTCTCCTCATCTCTTTACCATAGATTCAGGCTTTAGTTTATTCTTTGCCTCCTTGTTATCAAATTATCTGAATGAATTTACTTCTATAATACTCTATAGTGATTAGCCTATTCATTTCATTAGCCCTTGTTTTTTCTGTTTCTGCTAGTGCTTTCACATGCACTTTTCATTCATCTTCACCAGCCTCAGGGCTTCTGTTAAAACACTCTGACCTGTGCCAAAAGGCACCAGTCTCACCAATGTCCAGGAATGATTTGGAGACAGGTACTGCTTCCCACAACCAGCATTACCACCCTGCTTCCAGGAAGTAGGAAATAACTGTACAGATGTGAGCTTTATACATTACTACATGCCCTCAGGGACACACAGTGACCCAGGGTCCCCATTATTTATTGGTGACAAATAACCATATCTGTACTTATCGTGAAAGATGAGAGAGGGCCAGGAGCTGTCTCAGGCATTTGAAGGCATTCCTGCAAGGTCTGCTTAGCAGTCTGGGCAGTCCCTGGCTGTTTTGATCATTCCAAGCGGATCCCTCCATTATCAAACAGCTACAACCCCAGATGGGAGGAAAGAGAATTTAAAAGAGAAAAGGAAAGAGAAATTGAGAGAAAAGAGAAATTAAAAGAGAAAAGGAAAGAGAAATTAAGGTTCTTGTTAATCACAAGGACCACATTTGCAAATTCTACACTTAAGTGCCAGAAATTACTTCACCTGTAAAATGGTAGGCTGCTCTACACATTTTCTACAAAAAACTTAGCCCTTACCTTACACCAGTGGTGGGGAAATTCACTTGCTCGTATCTGAATGTGCTCTGAAATGCTTCTAAAAAAATAAACCCAAAGCTTCAGTCTTTTTTTACAGAGACCTACTGCAAAACAGGTTTAAACCCTCACTGCTACAAAGGACTTAATCCATATCATGATTCTGAAGAAGCATGAACCATCCAGACTGTTAATATAATACCAAGTTACAGTATGCACTTTAAATCTAGCAGAAGAGAGTCACCCTTTAAAATCACCATTTTGGAAAAGTTCTGAACTCTGATTACAGTCTCACCTTTTCAAATCCACATTAATTATGACACCATTTAGGCACAGAATAATGGTCACTGAAAACAGGCAATTTCCAATACTCGTTCTATCACTGCCAGACTACAAATGTAAAAAAAAAAAAAAAAAAAAAAAAAAAAAAAAAAAAAAAGAGCTGTGATGGTAGCAAATTTTGATAGGAGAGGCAGAAGGAAAGCAGAAAACCCAGATCTGCTATGAGTACATACAGCATGTCACTCATCTTTACTAATACATATTTTCATGCAAATTGTCATTATATCCCTCTCCAAATATGCACATACACATGATGAAGAATTATGTTATCTTAGAGATCTAGTTTTTCAAGAAAATAAGGTAGAAAACAAAAATTAAATCACAGCAGTCCTTCCAAAGGAAATAGCCTCAATCTCATTTGTCTATGTGAACATAAACCTACCTAGGTCACTGCAAGATTAAAATAAGTTAAATCAGTTTATGATCCCGGGAAACAAACAGAGAAAGATTTCCCAGCATAAACTGAGAAAGGGTTAATGTCTAAAGCACTTAAGGGAATAAACAGAATAAATCAAATCCTTGAGAATTTCAAACTAAAGAACTGTGAGAGCACCAGAAAAGGAGGAAAGTTCAGCAGTAGCCGGGCTCCAGCTGAACCCACCTGTCCTTGTACTTTGCTGATCTGATGACTAATGAAGCACAAGTGCTGCAACCTCCTCATCAATTTCTTATTATAAACCTAAGGGTCCTAGGGACTGCAGTGTGGCTGCATCTTTCTGCCTGTCCCTGTAGAGATGGTCTTTCCTTTTCAGAATCAGGTGCCAAGGTACAGCACAAGAGCTGCAACTTACTGCATGCATGTGTGGCCACACAAGTGTTGCTCTCATGATCTTCATATTACATTTCATAAGGAGGTTTTACTAAAATGATGCAAAGTCACACATTTGTTTCCTTTTTGCCTCACCTGCCTGAAAAAAAACTGCTGCTGGGGCAGTGGGATGCTCATGGAGAGCAGAGAAAAGTGGAAAAGCCAGGCAAGGCTGTTCCACAGCTACAGTGCTCAGAGTGCATTGACTTGCAGAGGTCCAAGCATTTGAGGAGAAACAGGTCATGGGCCCTGGCTGAGAAGCTTCACCACCTCTCAAATCTGAGACAAGAGTGGGTGGAAGCACCCCAGTCCCCCTTGGAGCCAGATCAGAGTGCATCTGCTGTGACAGCACAGTTTTTTCCCTTCTCTGTTTCCCCCAAAGGCAGCAGTGGGTGTGATATTGCATTAATGATAACAGGAAAATGCTGGCATGGCAGAGGTACCTGACACAGCTGCAGCTTCACCTCTGTGACACCATTTACCCAGGTGAGCAGATCATGAGTACCAGAAGTGTTGTATGGCCCATGCTGGCACACCAAAGACAGCTGCAATTTTTTGTAGCGTGTAGCTGTGCATTTCATTTTGGCACAGATAACCCCACACCATTGCTTGAGGGCAGACATGAAGAATGAGACCCCTCCTTTAAGTGGTGCAGTGTAACAACAGTTCCTCATGCATCCACATTTATCTAACAAATGTACATCTAATAAAGACTCAGTTCTTTAATATTCATATATTAGAATTGTTTCAACATTTGACATTAGAGAACAGAGCATAAATCTTGGGGCATTTTCAGCCTCACTAAGCTGAAGAAAAACATTCAGATTCTGATTCAGTTTCAGCCCTACATCGAAAAAATCCTCAAAACAGTCACCAGAGTCAAATCCCAACACTACAAGAATTTATTCCCCAAAACAATGATGTTCCTTTAAAGCCAGAGCTGGCAGCTTGTAAATCCCAGCACAATAATTGCCCTGCTGAAAAAGGGTTCAGACTGACAGTGTTCTGCTAATTCACACACCCAGGGGTGCAAATACCTGCCCCAGAGGCTGCTTTAGGTCCCTGGCACTGTGTTGTGAACAGCCAGTAAACACTGATAGGCCTAAGCAGGCTCCCTGAGCCTCTCTCCTCTTTTAATCTCACTGTATGTAAAAAAAATCACCACATATAGGTGCACAAGAAAGGCATTTACATTCAAGAAAAATAAACTGCTGAGTTTATTCTACATTTTCAAAGCAGTGCACATATTCATTTTCTACATATGAAAGCTTAATAATGTCTTAATTTAAGCCAGCTTACTGCTAGAAATGTGATTGCTTATAGAGAATTAACACCATATGATAATTTGCTTTTTCCAGAGTTCATCACTTTGAACATTGAGATGAACTGAATATTTTCTGGTCATACAGAAAATGAAAAGCTTTAAGGGATTTTAAAAACCAGGATTATTTAAAGCAAGACAAATGGTACCTGTTTTAAGTTTGCCTGAAGTCCTACCCTCCCACATTAAAAAAGGCTCCCTTACCCTTGATCTGAAACAGAATTGTGGCTGATGACAGCAAATACAAATATGAAAAATATTAATGCGCTACTGACTCCAGGGAACGAAGTCTCTGATTCTTTATCGGATTTCCTGTGGTTGCTCTTTGATCAGAAAGAAAAAAAAAGTTATTTTAAAGAATCTATCATCAAGTGAATCATACTGCTGTGATATATTGTAATAAAATTCAATTTAAAAGGTCTTTATAATCAGAAGAACTGAAAACAGAAGTACAGGAAATGCATATGCAGAATTCTATGATGTGGGTGGTAAGAAGAAAATTAGTCTAAGCTGTGGTATCTGAACCTGACTACCATCTTTCCCAAAGACTGGGGGGGCTGTATCTTTGGTTGTAGGCTATATTTACCACTCTGTGTTATAACTCATTCTAGTATTACATTTCCTTTCTCTTTTGTCTGAGATTAATAGATTGACTCTTAACCAACACAAGGCAAAACTCTGCAGGTATTTACTGGAGAGCTATGGATAGAAAATTGTTTTTTTCCCCTTCTTACCATGGAGAAACTTCCATCCCTCAGCACCCATCTTTTCTATTATTCAACGCACACAAATTAGGTACTCTAAGAAATATTAAAAATTTAAATACCCAGGTGCCTCATTTTTTAGATTGTAAATAGTTGTAAGTTGGTTTGTTTCCATACATTTTCTTTTATGTACACATCCTCCCCTCGTGAGGAGCCAGCTACAGCTTCTATCATACGGGATCACCCTCTGCAGGCAGAGCTGACCTGGATTCACCTCAGGAGAGGTCTCCATGCCAAAGCTACCTTGGTATAGAGCAAAAAAACTGCAGCAGTCCAATAATGTCCCTGCAAGCATGAGGCCTTACCCACATGATTACAGCTTGTCTTGGTTTGGAAAGGCAGGTATCTGCTAAGGAAGGCAGGAGCCTCCCTTGGAATGGAGAATGTAAATCCCCTCCCTCCGAATGATTATAACTTTGTAATTTGGGGCTTTCAGGCAAAGACATGGGAATAGGTATAACAGTTCTTTACTTGTATATGTATAACAAGGCAAACAATCAACAACAATGACCTGTCTTTCAAACCAAGACACCACTGACGACCGGGGGCCAGTCTGGCTGCTCCCATCTGTCATACAGCTGCACCATCAGGGTTAAAAACATTGCAATTTCCTCACAGTTTGTATGTTTTCTGCAAGTTTTGGAGCTCAAGTTTCACTATGCATTTTCACAGAATAAAGGAATATTTGGGGTTGGAAAAGACCTGTAAAGGCCATACAGTCCAACCCCCTTGCACAAGCAAAAATGTCTTCGACTAGATCAGGTCACTCAGAGCTTTTCCTTAAAGGAGAAATGCTCTAGATAAATTCTGGCAATCAGAGGGAAACATCCCATCTCTTACTGATAGAACTGAACTGTTGTGCAGGTAAAGCAAAACTACCAAACAGCAGAGGACACATGAATACCACCTTTCAGTGGTTTGTATGACATGACCAAAAAAAAGATCTTTTTTTTGAAATAATGTCCATTGCAGCCAGCAAAGTGTGTGTGTCAAGAAGATAAATTTAACTACGTGTGTGGACTTGAGACAAGAAATAATGTGGTAATATTAGACAACAAATGACAAATACATGCTTTTCTTACCAGCAGTACATGTAGAGTCTCCTTATAAGTAGTATATGGGAATTTACACAGCTTTGGCATACTTACATATTAATTATTTGTACAATGCTTTCAGATCTCAGAAATTAATTATCTGAAAGCCAGTCTTATTTGATCATGAAAGAAACTGTTCCTATTCCCACTGTGACAGAGTGACAAAATTCCTAATAACTTCAAAAAGAAACCGGAACAGATCAAGAAACTAAGTGACCTTTTTACCCCACTTCCAGTTTTTGCTCTTTAGATCTAATATTTATGTATGAAGATCAGTATCATGAAATAATAATACCCTTAGAGTCTGCCTCATTGTGAGTTTGCATGAGTAAACAGAAAATAAAACATGTGAAATCTGCATTGTCTGCTCGGAGGGGTGTTAAGTGGAACAGCAGTGCATGGGGAGGCCAGCTGGCAGCCAGGATCCTGCACTGGTGGCCAGCTGAGGCGATGCAAACCAGGAGGAGGCAGCTGCAGGCACATGCTGTCCTCCAAAGTGCCCCACATTTGGGGGTCTGAGAACTGGACTGAATAAAATTACTCCTTTTTTAAGCCCAATCATTAAGTCTCAACTCAGTCCCCTGTGTATCCTCATAGTCTTTTATTTCCTTTAGGGGTTCTTTTTCCTCTTTTTATTTTTTCAGGGTGGGGGGAACATTTGTTTGTGTTTTCGGGGTTTTGTGTTTAGTTGGGTTTTTTTTTGTTTTTTGGGGGGCTTTTTTTGACTGATATTACTGGTTTTGGTTATTTAAAAAAAACCCACCAAGATCAAAAACACTCTTAAAAATTTCTGTTAAGGTGTCCAGAGCAAATACATTTTTATTAGAGTTGTTCGTGGTTGTCTTCATTTACATGGGTCGAGCATCGTGTGGACTGGAAGATTCAGTAAAATGAAACAAGAGCCAGAGCAGTCAACACTTTGCACTTTCATTTTAGCACCACTGACAACAGCAGCTCTCATCCATCAGGAAGTTTAGGATTCTTAAGGTATGGTCTGGGTGCAGCCCATGCTCATGGCTCCCTGCTCCTGCCTGCCATGGTGGTTGGGTGAGCTGCCAATGGCTCTTGAGCAGTTTTAAGCAGTCAGTCCAAAGGGCCTGCGTGGGGAGCACACAGGAGGAGCTGCCTTGCAGGGAGAGGCTCGTGCAGTCTCTCCAGGGTGACAGGACAAGCTGTGGGACAACATCAGGAAGAGGCAAGGGCCACCTAAGCTGCTTGGGGCCAGCCTGTGAAGCAGCCCATAAAACAAGAAGCCTTCTGTACTCTCTCATACCCAATGTGAGGGCAGATATGGGGGGCAAAGGGAGCAGGTTCCACCTGTTGCCTCCAGCAGTCTGAGCAAAATACTGAGGATGTGCTGTAACAGGAACAAATGGCTAATGAGTTATATGCTGCACAGAGAGACAAAGGCAAACCGTGACTTCCAGTGTCATTGTCTCCTGCTCTGAGATCTCCAAGGATCAACATCATGTCCTGTATGGACTATATGCACCTATACCGGTATTTACCCAGTCTGCTTCCCCTCTAGTGTGTTGACCCAGAAACCAGCCCAAATTCCTCGTAGTTAAATTTGCATTTAAGCAATAGAACCTTCTTTTTTGGTGGTGGTGGTGGGGTTTTTTTGTTTGGTTTTTTTTTTTTGTTTTTTGTGTTTGGGTTTTTGTTGTTGTTGTTGTTGTGTGGGGTTTTTGGTTTTTTGGGTTTTGTGGGTTTTTTGGGTTTTTTTGTTGTTTTGTTTTTTGGTTTTTTGGGTTTGGGATTTTTTTGGGGTTTTTGTTGTCTTTTTTTTTTTTTTCTTTTTTGTCATTGAAACTGGAAAGCCACCTCAAGTATCACTTTTCTGTCATCTTTATGCCAGAGACTGCCTAAGTACAGTCTCACTAACATCAAATTGCACCAGAAACAATCACAGCCCACTAAAATATTACAACCTTTATTCTTCCTTTTGAAGAAGGAAAAACATGCCCTCAGGCAAAAAAAGTTTATATAGCAGAATTCAATCCCAGACTTCAAACAGCTGAATAGAGCTGCTGTAACAAGGGATTATAATGAAACAGCTTCAGAGCACTGGGTGTGGTGGGTGGTGGAACAAGGGCTGCTCAAGGGAACTTGGAGCCTAATGTTTCATGTGACATTGTTCCCAGCTTCAAAGCCATAAGCTAAATTGCTGTGCTGAAACCACTATGAAACAACACAGCTTTTAATATATGGCATTCCATATAACCGCACTTAAGAACACAAAATTTTAACAAATGTTTTCCTTAACCACTGTGTGGTCTGTTGGGACAGAATTTCCCAGAGAGCCACATAGATGGCACAGACCAAACTTCATTCTTGGATCTGGTGATTCATGGCTGCAAGGATTCGTGGTACAAAATAACATCTCACAGGCCAACCCCTAACCTACTGCTCGCTCATCTGGTCCTTCAGGATGTGCAACACGACATATTTCCTCACATGACATTTCAAATACCACCCACCCATTTGATGTCTGCAGCTCACCTGAGTTTACTCCTCTTGGGGCAAGGATACAGGGAGAACTGCTGTCTGTCAGATCCAAACTACCTCTGCCTGCCCCAGCTGGAGTGAAGAGTGCATGTCCAACTCCACAGCCCCTGCAACATCAGAATCACAGAATCACAGAATCACAGAGTCACAGAATCACAGAATCAGATGAGTTGGAAGATGGAGCAGGGCAGACAGCTGAGGACAATGCACTCTTAAGGCACTTCAACAGTAGGCACTGCCAAACAGGCTACAGGGTATTTTCTGAGCTCCCTTCCCTTAGAGATTTGCTTTTGCTGGGCCAAGAGTAGAAACAGGATGTATAACTTCAATGTCCATGCAAAAAGCATTTTCCAATCCCATTTAATGCCTGGATTTGCACAGAAATTCTATCTCCTTGTACATCCATATGTTCACCATAATTAACTCTCCACACTGGCTGGGAGCTGAACGTCACAGCACAAAATTAATGCTGTTGGGACATTATCTCCTCCTACTGTTGCCTTGGGCTACAGGCACAAAAAATGAGCTACCAATGTGCTTCTGCTTCTAATACCTATGAATCTAACCAGAAAGGATAGACAGACAGAATTTTCAATAAAATAAGCAGTTCTGACATTTAAATATAAACATTAAGCTACAAATTACTGACTAAAAAAACCCCAAAAATATATTTGGCATGTATTTGCCAGTACTATGTTAAATAAAATAATAACATTTAAGTTTCCTGGCCAGGAACAAGATACAACATTCTCTGCTTGGACAAAATTTTGGGGCATTGTGCAAAGGACCTTTTAAAAATTTACTGAAATTAGTGGTTATTGGTTGAAAATCTTACTTTAATGGGGGGTGGGGAGGTATTATGATTTGTTGCCCTAAATACCAGTGGCTGTTGTATTTATTAGCAAACTAATTCTCTGTTTACTCCAGGATAAATGCCCAGCAAGGAGAAGAGAAGGCAGAAGTTCTCTCCTGCCTCCCAAAGACTTAGGATGTGTGATGGGTCCTGTCCCAGCCACAACACAGCCCTTGCACAACCACACATGTACAGCAGCCAAGTTCCTGTTATGAAGAGAAGTTATTTCAAACAAGGATTACAGATTGATAGTTTCAGACAAAAGCTAGATCAAGCAGCACAGCCTCAAAATCAACAGCCTTTCTCATTATGGTTTTGATCAATCAAAATCAAAGTGTTCTGCTCTTTTCTGGTTTGAGGGGTAAAATCCAGCATTATGAAAACCAATACATAAAGAGGGAGTTCAACCCTCTGTTGGTCTCTTTGAAAAAGCCTCCTGCTGACTTCAGTGGCAGCTGGATCAGTTAAGTTTTTAAATAAATAAAAGGGATCACTCACCCTGACTGAAAATCCTAGGGATGGTGGCTTATGGTCTTATTACTGCTATCAGCTTACAGCTGATATTTGGCTTACAGCCGCCTCCAAAGTACTACTTTGAATATTTTATGTAGACAAGCAACAAAAAAAAAGATATGATAGAGTAGAAGCAGAATTCAAGATTTTAATGAATCAGATATAATGTCTGAGGCAACACAGTAGAAATGATAGAAACTGAGTCACTGAACATATGGCACATCATATTTCAAAAGAATTCATTCAGAGCATCCATGAATGAATCAGTTATTTTGTAAATAATAATACAACCTCTTTATTACAAGATCAGAGCTGTGAGCAACTCAGCAGCTCTGCATTTTCTCTGTTATTTCCTCAGATTATGCTATGGCAGAGTGTAGGTGATGCAATCAGCTTTCAAAATACTCTGTTAGGAAAAATCACATGACAAGAACAGCAAGTTAACAGGCTGTTTGCCAGCTCAAAATCCAAAACATGCAGCCTACTGGTTCATCTCTGTTTTAATGGAGATCCATTTATAAATATTTGTTTTCGTATTCCAAGCTGGAGTGCAAAAACCCTGTCCTGCACGTCAGACCGAAAATCTCAACTGTTTTATGGTCACAGACAGACTGTAGGCTTTGTCATTTCCACTGACTGCTGCTTCCACTGTGCTTCAACCACAGAGCTGCCAAATAAACAGGCTGACAGAACCCTTTCAGATGACCTTGGTGGCAAGCGGGGAAGGCCTCTCTCTCAACAGGTCTTATAACTCTTACTGCCAAAATTTCCTATGCCGTCAGAGTAGTGTCCCTGCGGTCCCTGTGGTCCCAACCCTCCATTCTCTCCTCAGGCACACCTTTCCATTTCTGATTCACCTCACCCATTTCATCTTGCTGAGTCTCTCATTTCAGCTCCCTGGGAACCCTCCAGCACATTCCTACTCGTACTCCTTGCCTCCACTCCAGGTTGCACACATGGGCATCCTGTAGCCCTGCTATGCACCCCCCTTTAATGCTGAACTGAGTCCTTAATGCCACCACCATGGTCCTTTTCCAGACAAACTTTCTGTCCATTGCCTCCAACCAGAAGCAAGGCCCTCATCTAGGTTTCAGGGCTGGCTCAAAAGTGGAATGCTTGATTCCAAGTGCTACCATAACAATCCAGACCAGATTACCCTCCATTTAGTTTTCTAGAGACAAACACTTTGACAAAAGGTTTTTACAAACTGCCATAATTCATATTTCTTCATTAAAGGGATGAGAGAAACAAAATGAGAAATTCAGACTTCACTTGGTGCTAAATTTTGGCAGGCCTGGTGAAAATGAGGCTCAGCCAACCCTTTTTTTTTTTTT
>WEIU01006552.1:24969-53199 GCA_013389925.1 Aegithalos caudatus | reverse complement strand
TCTGTTTCAATTTTTAGAATTGTGTTCCTATTTTACCTTTATTTTATACTTTTCAATAAGATGTACTATAAGCCAGATCTGATTTTAATACAACTGTGGGTGCAGGGAAAAAAACCCAGGGATTTCTCCTATTACTACTATGATTTTTGTCAGAAATAAGTAACCTCTTTGTGGGGAAAAAAAATGCACCAGATGCTGGCATGAGCATTAGGTCAAAGTGACAATTCACCTTTTTTCTACCTTCCTTGGATCAATAGTGGTGATAGATGCTTAAAACACAGAGCAATTACAGAGTGATCTCTCCTGCTTTGGCCTAACCTGGAGCTTCTAAATAAAGGAATATCCCTTTCAGGGCTCCTAATTGCCAGAAACACTTGTGCAAATCTGAATTTGATAAATCAATAATTTAACAGATTCTGAAAATCTTGGGCACTTGGGGCAACCTTTGCAGGATGCATTTCCTAGGTACCCTTACTGGTGGTACCACAGTAGGAAATTCAGGCACAGTGGTATAGTAGGAGCTGACATAGCTGGAGACCTCTCTTACATGGTGATGGAAGACATTGGGAAGACACCACTTAAACATGAGCTCATTAATTAAAAAAAAAAAAAAATCAAACAAAGAAAAAATCGACAAAACACAAAATTTTCAAGCTTTGGCAACTTTTTATATCTGGAAAACATAGGTTTTTGGGTTTTTTTCAAATTAATGTTCAGCTGTGGGGGTTATGATTATATATATCTTCATTTTGTTAAATGAGAGGTTTTTTCCTCAGCACTATAAATTATAAGTGCAAGACAGAGAAAATTACATGTAATTAACTCTCATTTCAAAAACAAAGGCCCTTTCCATTTAAAGTAAAACTTCAGGTGAAACAATTGAATTCAATAAAGAAATAACAGCATTAGAAAGTATTCTGTTTCTTAAAACAAATTTCAAGGAAAACTTGGTATTTAAAATACAACTGTGGAATAAAAATAAGACAAGCAAAGACTGAAGAGACATGAAAAGAGCTATCAGGTTTCTCTGATATGTGCTCTCATATTAAGGCATTTTTTAACAACCACTTTCCATTTTTGACTTGCATGTGCAAATCTTAGAAGCATTGTAGGGTTTTGTAGATTGCTTCTGAATGGAGTATTGACCAATCTGTAACCATAAGACTGCTAAGTTTATTTGTAAAGTCAGCATGTCTGGGTGCACTGATTTCCAGGCTAAGGTTTTCTGCACTGATTAGATCACTATGCCATGATGCAGTTTTGTTCCTGTCTGCATTCAGTGGCCAAAAATATTATCTTTATTTGTAGCTCAGTTGGGCAAAGACTGGTGCAAATACTGCCAAAGTTGTGGGTTCAATCCCTGTATGAGCTATTCACCAGAGAGTTGGAATTGGACGGTCCTGATGGGTCTCTTTCACCACAGAATATTCTGTGATTCTGTGACTCTTATTTAGGTACATCTTTGGTGGTTTAAGCTTGCAGCTATGTAATTTCCAGTGTCTATTTGTTAAACTATGTTAGCTACAGGCCTTCTAAATCCTATATTTTTCATTGACTAAAACCACAATCTCTCTGACCAGAAGAATACGGGTTCTTAAATTCCAAAATGACATTTTTCAGGAGATGTTGTGAGGAAACCATAAATAAAATTTTTCCCCCTAATATTTATTCATGGAAGTTTGACATCAATGTCTTTATCCACAGTAAATCATTGTAATTTAATATTATTTTGCAATTAAATTGCCCAGCAGGATATTATTTAATCTTCTGAGTTTGAAAATATTCTGCTTTAATGGAGAGTTTATTTGAATTTTAAAGAAAAATAAAATAATTGCTAGTCTTAGTTCTCTCCTCTGAACTGGCTACTGTTTTGCAGGACATGATCTGCTAGGCCCTAATTTATTGTCCCATTTTCTTCAATAAAAAAAGGCCTGTTCCTTGAGAGAACTACCCAGGTTTGTTTCATTGCTTACCAGCCCTCTGTAACCATGTTCATCAGTAGTTTCACCATAAAGCATTAGGAACATAAATTTAAAATACACAGTTATAATGCACAACTGGTATTGAGGCTCTAGAGATCCCCCAGATGCCAAAGAAGCGAAGCCTGTGTCTTCAGCTCTTGGAGTAATCTGTGTGTTGGAGGACATGCCACCAGGCACCGTTTTTGTTGAGGTTACCAGAGTCTTAGGTTTGCTCCTAGCTGGTTGGAGAAAGCGAGTCTGTTCCCTGGAGGAGATTTTAGGGATGAACATTAAATGATAAATCCAGTCATATCACCCTCATGCACCCAGGGCAGTAGGTACATAGAAGGTTGGGCCCAACAAGGGGTCCCCTGTGGCTTTTTGTTAAGAAAACTGCATGGTCACTTCACATGCAGTCTATACATGCAAATTTTAACCAAAACTACCATACAGATAAAGCCTGAGAGGGAGCAATTATTAAAAAATGTTTGTGGTTATAAAGTGAGAGCTTTTGTACAAAGAAGATTACTTCCATTTTTTGCAGATTAAACTATATATAAAAATATATCACAAAGCCCCATGGCTTTTTGCTTCCCACAAGAGATGAAATATTGTAGGGACTAAGTTAGCATGTACAATTAGTCTACTTTCATAAGATGTGGTGTTACCCACAAATTATAAGCCACATAGTATAGATTATAAATAGTAGTTCCTGGTAGTCAGTAGAAATACATCAGCCATCATTCTGATTTCTTGAAAGAAGAAACAGACAAAAGCTCCCTAATTCAAAATTGTTTATGAAATCAATTTATTTGAAAACTATATATCTCATTGAGCAAAAACATAAAGAAAGAAATTTGGTACAGTCCTCATTATCATCAGTCAAATGGAGATGTCTTTTGCTCTTTGCTGTGATGTAAATACTGACAAGATGGGTAATCACAGCTGTGGAGCACTAAGTATATTAGCATATCTATGAATATTAATGCAAATAGAAAAAAAATTGTATTTTAATTCTTATTTTCTATGTATTATGAGAGACACTCTAGGATGCAATATAGAAAAGTAGTATATAAGGAGCACAGTACATGGAAGCTACTTATCTGCTCCACAGAAAGTGCAGGAAAACAGGTACCCTGCCTGCTCAAATAAGTGTGTTTGTTTTTTAGAAGTATGTAATAAGATCAAGCTGAACCAAACAAGACAAGGTAATCAGCCTGTCTAGACAAGAGGTGTGGAGATACTCTGTGTTGGGTGACCTCCATTCTGCCTACAGTCACCTAAAACATAGTTGTCCAATCTTCCTGGCTTTCCAAGGTTTCCTCTTCACATGGTGAAAAGGGATGTGAATCTCCAAAGGCCTGTTCAGTCTATGTATCTTAAGAGGAACTAATTAATTTTCCAAATTGGCTTTGTCTACTGGCAACAAAGGGAGTGTTCAGATAATCTGCATGGCTGAAAACTTTACTTTCACCTGGTCTTGCTTATTGTGCCTTCATCTCAGTGAGACCCTTACACTTGCTTCCTCCAGGATTACAAGGAGCGCACATCCTGGAATCCTTAAACCCTGCCAGACACCAGCTTCCGTGGTGCCATACACTCGGGCATGCTGTGCACATGACATGCATGCTGTATAAATATCTCCCAGCTCTAAAATCTGCACAGAATGGTTTTCAGAAGCTGTAGATCCTGTGCCACACCTGCAGCAAGGGAAAGACATCAACTGATTTCATCCACTGGAGAGCAAGCCTGGATGAGAAGGAAATCCTGAGGGTAATCCTGCACCCTAATAAAGGGGAACATCTGGCCTGTTAAAGTATGCATTGTATTTTTATAACTGATTCACCATGTTTTTTAAAACTATTAGAATTATAAGGATACTTCAAAAAACTTTTGCACCTGCCCATCATAATCCTTCTAAGTGTATTACTGCACATTCCAAGGATTGGAGGAGTGCATATGATTTATGGAAGCTTGAAGGTTTGAATAACTTCAAAGTGACAGAATCCTTTTCTTTTACAGAGAAAAACTATTGATTCTACAAGGGGATAAAAAATAAAATATTAACACAAGGAATCATGATTTAAAAAATAAGTTATCTTTTTAAAAGTTCAAAATGCAAATGTGAATATTCAATGTTATCAATGGATCTTAATGTATCCCAAAGCAGATGGTTCATGTTAATGTTTCCTGTACCTAAAATGATTTATTCGATATCACAAAAACAACAACTTTCAACAGCTGCTGAAAATAAATACTAATTATAGCGAGAAGACATAACCACTCACTATGCCCCAAAATCATTAATAAGACAACATGAACATTCAGAGACAACAGCAACAGTCACAATAAATGGTACCCTGTTTTGTGCATATGTTTTTAACTAAGCAGACTTTCCCATCTGTGGTTAATTATTCTGGGATCATTGCCATTATGTTATTTAAGATTTGATCTCTGGTTTTAATAAATTAATGAGGTGTTAGAAAAATCCTTATGTGAATGGAAAGAATGCATCACCAGTGTTTATATAGAAGTCCCAAAATCCCAGTATCAGCTGCTGTTCCTCTCCTTAGAAGACATCATAAATGACTCCCACCATGTGCTTAATTACTTTACTAACCATCCTCTAGGTGACAATGCACACTTATGCTCCCCATTTCAGCTTTCCCAGACAGATTGTTCCAACTTAAGTTCTCAATACTGGATATCTGTTACAATCTTTCTGGAATTTTTCAGTAAAGCCAGCTATTTTTGTTTGAGAAGAGAGGTCAGTGTAAAAGAAATCACTAGAACTTGGTGAATCAGTCTTAGAAGATGCCTAGGATCACAGACAATTATGAGACAAAGAAGAGAGGATGAGCTTTGGTTATTTAGAATGCCTTTGCAGTTCACATAAAAATCTGTCCAGACTGGAGCAGTTTACACACCAGAGGCTTGCTCATACGCTGTGGCTGCTCAGAGCTCCAGCTGATGCCCAGGAGCAGCAGACCCCTCTGCTGCCTTCAACAAGGCTGGGACAGGGCACTGCCTGCTCTGGCTGGGGAATTGGGCTCTTAGGCATCAGGCAGAGGTGGCAGTCACCAGTGGATCACCTTGCTGATCCTCACATGGAAGAAACAAGGTTTGGACCAGCCAACTGGAGAGGCCCCATCAGATGAAAGACAGGGGACCTGACCAGGACACATCTGGCCTGTTAGACATCCCCTAAAGCAATGTAAATAAGGCTGATCCTAGAAAAGGGAGCCTCATCTGGTCTTCATCTTCAGTGAGGATTCAGAGCAGCTGGGCTCTCTGTATTAGAGAAGGCTGAGTGTCTGGAAAAAAGCAGGGTATGCTGTCTTGTAATTAAAGATGATGATTTTGTACCACATATGCTACAAAAGGCTGCTCAAAACACTGCTCAGTTTGGCGTACCTTATGTTGTAAATATTTAATCTTGCAGCCTAGGTATTCTTAATATCTCTTTTTTACATAGTTTTTGTGTCAGTGCAAGGTTACAGTTAGAAAATACATCGACATACGATTAAGTACCAATAACTGAGGTCAGTGGCATTGCCTGGGGAATGGATTATGGATAACAGAGCTGATGACCCAAGGAAGAGCTGGGAATTATTAGCAAAGCATGAATTATCTTAGAAATACTGTTAAATAAGGTTGTCATTTATTTAGCAGGGATGGCTGTGAACTTTAACTTTGAGGATCTGGTTGTAATCTGTAAGGCGTGGACAAAGGAGAATGCATCCTGCTTATAAGCTTGGTGCTAAGAGAACACATAGGTATCCCACTATTAGACAAAAGCAGTAGAAGGAATTAGACTTTCTTGTTCAAAAATTATTAGTGTGTCATTCAGTCAGATCACCCTTCAGCAGAACTGAATATTCCCACTGAAGCAGTTTTTCTCAGACTGGCTCAATTTTGTGTAATCGCCTCAATTTATTTAATTAATACCAGCTGTCAGACATTTTTCAATGTGTTCTGCTCTCTACTTGCTCTTTTTATGCTTGAGCCTAAACACTGTGCCAGCTAGGATATTGCTTACATCAAGTATTTTTGCTTTGTATGCCTTAAATTAATCTGAGGCAATTATGTTAAACCTATACTTTATTCCACATCATGGGGTTGAGTTGAACTATCTGATGAGGAAACCAACAGACCTTTTTTCAAGTTAGCAGTGGAGAGCAATTACCCTAAACTCTTGGACTCATTTTTGTAACAGGAATAAATGCAATATACACACTAGATTTGGAAGGATGTGTATTTTATACAGTGCTCATAATGATCCTATCTAGACAAGTATGTTGTAAAAACACTTTGTAGAACATCAGGACTAGAAGTTTACTTATATGCACACAGAGAAAACAGTTATTTTGTTAAAATTCCTAGATTTTTAGCAATTCTATACACAACATGATTTAGAACAAAATAAGGACAAGCTATTTTTTAAAAAACTCTTAAAAATGTTGAAAAAGCTAGGTGGAAAGGGAGCACAATTCCTAAGAACCTTTGCAAATGTGGTCCTTGGGGGAAAAGACTGGATGTTGCCAATGTCACATAAGTCTTTATCTTTGCAAGTGAATGATCCAGGTACTACCTGAGACAGGTAGAGGTTATGCAGCCAGGGTAGGTACATTACACTGCTCCCCATCTCCCATCCCAGGTCAGCATAAATTCCAATTTACTTTCCTTCTGAAACAAAACACTGCACTTAGCTAAGTCAATCTTCTAGTCTGTGGATAAAATGAACAAGAATATATCTTGAATAAGAGGAAATGTAACAATCTTATCTGAGGCTTTGGCAGCCTTTATCTCAGAGACCACCACACAATGTTATGATACCTGCCCAGGGCTGTGATGGAGCCTTTTTGCCACAGGCACCAAAAATCGTGCTTTGTTTGTGTACCACTGTTAGGGCAGGTTGTGACCTTTCCTGGCCCATATCACTGCAGAAAAGAAGTTCTGTTCAAAATTAAAGCTTTGCATGACCCCCTACGTCCCCAGAATGCAGCAGCTGAGTCCCTGGGCCTGACTGAGTCCCATACAAGCAGCAGAAGGAGAAGGACCTCACCCACAGCAAGCTCATGTCCTCTCTGTTTGTTACACACTCCAGAAACCCAGGCAGCTTCAGTGACATGTTCTGCTACTGCAGCAGCAGCAGCAAACTCTTCCTGTGGCAAATTTGACAGCTTTCTGTGGATGCCATGGCAGGATGGGTCAATGACAAGAGAGCAGTAGATGTTGTCTACCTGACTACAGCAGGGTTTTTGACATTGTCTCCTACAACAGCAGGTGAGCTAAGGATATGTGGGTTAGATGAATGGACAGTGAGGTGGATCAAGGACTGGCTGAACAGCAGAGCTCAGAGGGTCAGGATCAGGGCAGTAGAATCCAGCTGCAGACCTGAAGTCAGTGGTGTTCCTCAGGGATCAATACTGGTTCCAGCCTTATTCAACCTGTTTATCAATGACTTAGACAAAGGAATACCCTCAGCAAGGTTGTTGATATGAAAGTGGGGAGAGTGGCTGGTACACCTGAAGGCTCTGCTGCCTTTCAGCTGGACCTTGGTAGGCTGGAGAACTGGGACAGAGAGAGCCCTAAGGATGTTCAACAAGGGCAAATGCAGGGTCCTGCACCTGGGGAGGAACAACCCCAAGTACCAGCACAGGCTGGGGCTGCCCCACTGAAGAGCAGCTCTGCAGAGAAGGACCTGGAAGTTTTGAGTGACTTCCCAAGGTGACAATGAGCTGGCAGTGTGTCCTCATGGCCTGGAGGACCAGTGGGATCCTGGATTACATGAGGAAGAGTGTGGCCAGCAGGTTGAAAAAGCTGATTCTTCCACTTTTATTCAGTCCTGTCCTGGTGTGGCCACATCTGGAGTCTGGTGGCCAGTTCTGGTCTCCACAGTTCAAGAAAGACAAGGAGATAATGGCGAGGGTCCAGAGAAGGGCCACAAGGAAGATGAGGGGCCTGGAGCATCTCTCTTATGAGGGGAAATCAAGGGAGATGGGTCTGTCTAGTCTCGAGAAGACTGAGACGGGGCCTTGTAAATGCACATAAATATCTCAAACGCAGGTACAAAGGGGANTTTTTTTTTTGTGGTGGTGGTGAAGTACATTACATTACATTACAAGAAGTAATGTCCATAAACTAAAACACAAGGAAGAACTTTACATTGAGGGTGGTACTGGAGCAGGATGCCCAGGGCGGTTGTGGAGCATTCCCCTCTGGGGACACTCAACACCCACCTGGATGTGTTCCTGTGCCACTGGTTTTAGGTGACCCTGCCCTGGCACTGGACTGGACGATGATCTCCTGAGGTCCCTTCCAACCCTAACTCTTCTGTGATTCTCTAATTCTTTAAATCAAGACCACAGAGACTTTCCTGCAAGTGTGATCACACTCAAATGAAAAAAAAAAAAAAAATAGAATAAATTTTAGTTCACATATTATATGAACTAGGTAAAGCTTAATTCCTTTAAGAGTGAAGTGAAAACGCATGTGTTTTCTGTGTAATTTCACCATCCTCCAGAGCAACTCAGAGTTACAGTGAAGGGAAATATTTACATACTCCAAAGGCTGACTAAGTGTATTACTCAAGGCTGAACTTCTATAAATTAGCATGAAACATGAACAAATACTGAACTCTGAGCAATTATTACTGGACCAAGCTAATAAATACTAAAGCAGTTCACTGGCAGGAGTCAACACACATCCAAACATTCACGCACATGTACAAAGGAATGAGTTACATATCAATAATTCCATAGCTAATCAAAAAAGCTGTCAAGAAAGGGAAAAGACTGAAGAGGAAACAATGTTTTAGAAGTAAATATGCATGGTAACAATGGGTGAAGTTTGGCTATGTTCAGCTACATCAGTCAGAAGACCTCTAATACTACAAGGATGAACAGATAGGACCTAAACCAAACTGAAATCAGAAATAAATATTGATTAAGGAAGATGCAGCAAAGAGAAGGTGGTACTAAGGGTATGAAAATTCAAATTACCTCAAATAAAGTAGAAGCACAACTGAAAGATTTTGTGCATTCTTGATTGAAGGAAATGATTGACTGAAGCAAACTGAATATCAAAACTTTTGAAGGCTCTCCTCTATGAAATCTTGACTTTGATAGAAAATATTTTCTACAAACTTCTTGAGTCAGTGAAGGCACAATATGACTGGATAATAAGAAAAAAAATCCATATTCAACACAGAGGGAGATCAAGTGAACTAGGAAAAACAACCTATATTAGTCAAACATCAATGGCACTTAAGATTTTAGAGCAAATTAGGAAAAGTCATCAAAGGCAGAGTGAAACAGAAACTGCAAAATACAAGGCAAAGCCAGGGCTGAAGCATTCTTTTTCCTTAGAAAGAAAACTAAAAGCTTCTTAAAAAGCAAAAAAAGGAAACAAACTTCAATAAACACCAGCTAAAAACTTGCAGTAGAGTACATGCTCAGTAGAAGGAGGGATTACTGCAAGAACTCTTAAGGTGTGCAGGCAGCTTCAGGAGAGCTGACTGTAAGCTGAGCTGTAAGAACTGTCCCCTCCCTTTTATCTTAGGGCATCCATGTTATTTTAGTCTCCTTAATGACCTTGGGATAAAGTCTGTAGGTAGGACTCCACTGGTTAGACCAATACAAACCTGAGCAATAGGAGAAAAGCAGCAGGATACACTTCAAGAAGCAGGAGATCTCACAGCTTGAGTAAGCAAAACTGACCTTTCCAGCTCAGCATTTCCTTGACCTCACAGCCTTAAGGATACCTTCCTGTTTTGTGCAGCATGAAAATAACTGGATTCAAGGAGGGTGGGTGTACACTAACTAAATATGGGAAGAGAGGAAATGATTTGGAAAACATCATCACTGTTTCACAAAGGCACCTGTCCTCTCAAACCTGACTTGTCCTGACAGATATGCAATTGTGTGGAGGTCTGTGTATGATTGTCAGATAATCTCCCTGCATTTCTAACACTATCAGCAAGGCCATCCACCAAGGATTTCCAGACAGGTAACAAGCAGCATTCTCCAAGGTTCTGCTCTGGGTTTTTTGGTATGGAACAAATTTAGAATTATGTGGATATACCAATGTGGTGATATTGCTGATGTTTATTTTTCAGGATAGTTGAAAAGGGCAATCTTCAACAATTTCAAGAGAGCTTCATGAAATTGAATGACTCTAGATAATAACAGAGCCGAAATTCAGGACATATAATAATAAAGTCAGTCTTAAGGGAGAAAAACAAAATATCCTAATTTCTTCCAATGTGAGATGATGTTTTCCTAGCTAACCATTACCACTCAAGCAAAATTTTGAGATTATGATGAATAGGTACATAAATTTAGTGCTCAGTAGAAGTCAAAATAGCAAACTGAATAATGAGAATTCTTGGAAAAGGAACAGAGACCAAAATCAAGATCATTATGTCCCTGTATGAAACCAGGGCTTATCCATAAATTGAATGCTGTGTGCAATTCCATTACTCTCATCTTCAGCAGCACATAACAGAATTGGGAAGGGTTCAGAGAAGGGACATAAAGATGTTCAAAGGTGTGGATTATTTCCCACTAAGAAGCAAAAGTTTGGGATTTCATGGTTTCAGAGTCCTGAGTCTGAAAAAGAAATGACTGAGGAAGACAATGAGAGGTCCACAAAAAGATGAGACCCTGCAGGGACAGACACACTGCATCTGGCAGGCAGCTCAGAAAAGGCATTTGGGGCTGGCTGTCCAGGAAGGGCACTGTACCATTAATCATAAAAGAAGCAATTTGGCTAACCAAAGTCTGCAGGGAGAGATAATGCCTCATTAAATCAAACACTGTACTTGGGGAAGAGATGACAAATTTCTGGATATGCCCATCCTTCAGGTTATTTGGCATCTACCACACTATACTTCTGGCAAGAGAATGTCTCTTTCAAGGGCAGTATTGAAATATCTTAAACCTTTCTCCTTTTCTAATGACTTGATTGCTATTTTGTTCAGAGAGCACAGCACATATCAGTTGTTTACTGTCCTCACAGTGTCCCTGAAGCCCACATGATTTAGCTGGGGTGAGAATGGGGTGAGAGAGGATCCCTTCACACACCCTTTTCCTGCTCACAGCATGGGGACCTGGAGCCTGTGGCTCAACATTATATACCTCTGCAGCACCTGCATTAACATGAATGCTAGCCAGTGCAGGAAAACCTTAGTCACTTCTGAGTCTTAGTTCCTTACTTAGAGACTTTTTAAAATGAAAAATAAAACTATCCAAACATGAAGAGTGCTTCCCACTGTAACAGAATTTTTTAACAGGGTGAAGCTAGCAGGGCAGCTGAACATTCTCTTTTTTTTCTTGTTGGCAAGATATACATGTAAGTGATATTACTCAGCAGTGTCAGTGCATATGCTCATGCCACTGTGTTACAGGCTGATAAGGAAGAAATGCAGGCATCAAGGAAATTGCAGTAGCTGAGTTCTCATCTGAGCTGCATGCTGTGATGGTATCTTCTCTGATTTACTGTCCAGAGCATTCAATTCTTATTATACAGAATCAGGAAGCAGTCTGTATTTTCTCTCCTCTGTTGTAATCCAGTGGAATAAGAGCTTTTTATCTTACAACGTCTCCTCCGGCACTCCTGGAAGAGAAATCTTTAACGTAACAGAATGATAGAGTATCTGTTAAATGCAAGGCTACTGAGTACAAGTTATTTGCCCTCACGTTTATTACTCCATTATTGGAAGTTAAATACGTTTGCATGCACTGTTACCTCGGTGACCTAAAGAGCACGTCAGTAGAGCTCTACCCACGTTGCTGTCACCTGTGATCTCCCTGGAAGTCTCTTTCAGAAGCAGCAGCAGCAAGACAAGGAAACAACAACCCAATAGAATTAGTGGAACTGCCACAATGCACACCAGGGGCAGAGTCATTAAAATGCTGGAGAATTAGTTTCAGTCTGGAAATTATCCGTGACCTAAATGCCTTTTATAGATTACCAATCCTAATGACGTTTTGCCTAATGGCATTTAAAAGCAGTTTTCTATCATTTGTAATTAATTGTTGAAAGCAAACAAACACCCAAATGCCTGATAGCATAGCCTCAATTCTGTAAACCAAGGTGTTTAGTTTTATTCACACAAGTAGCTCTTTTAACTTTGTACATACAAAATTCCAGGAGAACAACTACATTCATCTGCACTTGCAAAATCAGAGCCAAGGACCATGGCCAACCTTCTCTCCTCACAAAGCAAAACACATACTTTCTTTTCGTTCCAGAGCACTTGTGGTAGAGACTGGTTAATCTCTTTGTTGTGAGGTCACGGTGTGGGAGTGGGAGTTGGGAGGGAATGTGTGGAAAGAAGGAGAAAAACAATAAAGTAAGCGTTTCACAACAATGTTCAATAAAAGTCACCACAAGACATGCCAGCACTGCCAGATGGATTGGGTAAATATGAATTTCAACAGATTTTCCTCAGAGATGCTTTCTTAGCTTGAAAAGCTACATTGTGAGTTGTTTGTTTATGATTTGGATTTATTGCATCTTTAGCTTAGATATGTTCCATTTAACAGAGAGAACACAAAGCAAACAAAATCCCTTTCTTAACAAAAATTTACTTCCCAGAGGAAAAGAATGAGTGAACTATTTGATACAAATTTGTCATATTCTGCCTCAGAACTATTCCCTAAGTTTTATTACTTTCCTTCCTTCAGATGCTCATTTGAAATTTCGTATTGTTCTACTAGGTTAAGCAGCTGCTGCTGTACACAAGGGCGAATATGTATCAGCAAGTTGCAGTGGTTTCTGTGCATATCATGCACAAGCAGCTATACAGCCCAAGAGATATGAAACTGTAGACAAGTAAAGAGTGCATCACAGTTAAACATCACATTTGATGCATCTCCCACATATCTTGGGATTTAGCAGCTGCATGCCTGCTCAGGGCTTTCTGGAACCACAGCCCAGCAGATGAAAGCGTACACATACTGAAGTATCACCTGAACCAAAACCAACCAGGGTAAGTTTCTGAGAGCAGATATTTAGTAGTTGCTGGTGAAGAGCTGAAGTATTCTTCAGACCTGCAAGCTCTTATTCTGGGCTCTTACCACTAATTAAATATGTCACAACTAGGTCCTTTCAGTAGAACAAATATAAACATAGGCTTATAAAAGAAGCCACAGGCCTATTGCTTTATATGTTATTAGTGAAGGGGCATAGTTTGGCAGCCTGGGAAAACATTTCATTAAAATACCCAATGCAGGTTGAGTGCTGGGCTGCATACATTTATTGGTCTCTGCTCAGTCGAAACTGCTTTGCTACCAATTATTACAGCAAAGCAACTTTGGCAGCAACAAAGTCCTCAGACATCTCTGAAAGTAATCTCCTGCCTGTTCAGCTCAAGCTGCAAGTGCACCATGGGATTCTCATGGGTCCCTCTGCCCTTTTCAGAGGAGCTCATCAGCTAAGCATCAGGGCCAAGGCTTTATCACCTGCCATCTGCCCTGGACCAGAGGCTCCCCCTGAGTGTTTTTCACCCCCGCTATTTCCATTCTGTTTCTGTCTTTCACAGACAAAATAGATAAGCAGACCTTTGCTGTGAAAAGCTGAAGGCAGCCAAACCCTACAATTTCAGCATAACCAAAATTACAGCCCCCAGACCTCCACCTGCACAATGCCCTTCCAGATGCTGTAGCAGAACACCATTATTAAAGTGAAAATCCATCATGGGAAAGGTAGAGAACACCAGAATTAGAGTTGCATTCACAAAGTCATTGCGACACAAATATTTTTACCTAGCCAAGACAACTCTGTTGCTTTGGAATTGGTTCTCAGCTAGATTTCAGGGTAAAAGCTGGTGTTCTGAAATTACTATTGCTTTATTGTTTTGTTTTAATATTTTCAGGACATTTTGTTCTTATTTTGCCCTTTTCATTCATTAATTCTTTCATAAAAAGTAAATATTTAGGGTAACGTTAATTTGCACTTCAAAAAAAGAAAAGCAAATACAAAAATCCAAATATAAGTTTTGTCTCTAAATTAAAAGAAAAAAGAAAAGGGACAATTGTGGGCAATTTTTGAAGTTTTTATCCAGAACTGTCTGACTTGAAGATGCTGTAAACCAGCCCTTTCCCTACAAATGTTTTTGCTCAATCAGTATTTCTGGTTCTCCCTGTGGATGATATTATTTACTGCCAACTATTCAAACCACACTCAGACAACATAATTATGTTGTTACTCGGACACTGAGCTCTTTTGTGGTGTTCCTCATCCCCACTGCCCTTTCCAAGGCTCCACAGGAATATGCTGGACCTTTCTGCATGACATTGCCCTTTTCTCCCACAGTCAACGCATTCTTGCCCCAGTTAAATCTTTGCCTTTAACACCATTTCACAGCCACTGCTTCACTTCTTTCTGCTCATCACAAAGGTATTTTTATTTCCCACACCAAGCTAACCATCACTCACTGGAAATCTGCAGAGACAGAGATGGAAAAACAGAAACCTGGATGGGTGGAGCTGTGCCCAGCCACTCGTACCTCTTCCCATCCAGCATTACCTGCCTGTGGCATTACCTGCCTGTGGCCACGGGCAAAGCCCTCTACACCCTCCACCAACCCCTTCAAACCAAGGGGTTTTCTACTCAACCCAAGACAGACTCACAACACCCATTATTTCAGCCCACGCAGTCAAAGGCTGTCAAAGTAATAAGAAACTCACTTAAAAAGAAATAAAAAAGTCTTCCAATGGAAAGCATTAAATAATAATTAATGAATAATGTATTTTTTTGCTGCTGAAGGAGGATACGGCCTTTCTACAATATGAACCCAACTCCCCTTCTTAGAGAATGTCAGCTCTTCTATTTGTAAACAGTTCACAGCTTTTAGGAATATAAACTGACTTATATTTTACCTGAGGAGGATAAAAAATTTCATTTAGAGATTAGGTTAGGAGGAATCTCTTCTGTCACTGGAATAGAGCAGCACACAAGCAGCATGCAGCACAGCACAGACTAGTGACCTGCTGCTAGCTAGGAGACAAGGCTGCTCCAGCATCTTCAAATCTTGCTATTATATTCATTTAAAAGTGTCCTTGGGGGTAACAGATTAGAAAAATACCTATGCTGGGCAATTAGTTGTTATCTGATTTAATTAAAGGGCTGTGTGCTGATAACTACACAGGCTATGGTAAACATCCACAGAAGTTTCTCATTCACACACCTTTTTTCTTCACCTCAGAAAGATATTAGAAGCACATATGAGCCAAATAGTTCATAATCTCTAAAATATAAAAGACATGCTTTTCTCCATGAACTCAGCAGTTGCAGAGCTGTGTGTGCAAAGTGTGCAAGGAAATTCTGAGACCCTGATATATCTGCCAAGAATCTGAAACTCAGAAATTAGGCTTCAAATAATTTCCAGTGTACAGGTGTGAACCAAAGGACATCTAATAGTGACAGAAGTTATTGTGAATTTAAGGGCTCAGAAATGGTACAGTAAGATGAAAAAGCTAAATCAGCATAAACAATGCATTACAAGAAAAAAATCCTTCAAGTGTAGAGACCCAGGCAGTGCAAGCTTTAAATCAAGACTAACACTCTACCTTGAGCCCAGTATGTATCAGACCAGGGCAAAACAAGAGATGAGAGCAAGTGGCATTTTCAAAACAAGGTAACCTTTT
The DNA here is from genome assembly GCA_013389925.1 of Aegithalos caudatus. Lineage (NCBI taxonomy): Eukaryota > Metazoa > Chordata > Aves > Passeriformes > Aegithalidae > Aegithalos > Aegithalos caudatus. Next base: position 37,583 of record WEIU01006552.1, on the reverse strand, counting down.
AGAAAACAACATCTGCAATACTTTATTTTCACTATGAAGCCTGAGGGCTGGGGCTCAGTGTTCTGCCCTGTGGAGGGCCAGCCTCCAGAAGAGCAGGACTTCAGCCCTGTGTTCAGAAAAGGCTGTCACCAGCACTGACCCCTGCATGTCCTCCACCATCTGCTCCCTGTCCTGCTCAGCTCAGCACGAGGATCAGTCACAGGCACTGAGGGACTGGAGAAGGCCAGAGAGGGTCACATCATCACCTGGAACCCCATAACAACAGACTGCTTCAGGCAACGACACAGAAGTTATGGAAAATCAAAGGATGAATATCAAGTAGTCCTGATCCATTCCACAGGCTGAGAACAAGCTCTCACTGAGCTCTTTACAAACACAATTTTTACATTTAAGAAATTACTATATGCTGTCCTTTTGTTCCCTGCCTTCCCACCACATACTTTTCCGAACAACCCTGATCCCACAGATTGCAAAGAGCTCTGGAAAAGTGAAGCATATAAAAATAGTTGAACTGTCTTTGCTTTGTTTGATTTTAACTACTTCATTGCATAATATTAAAAAGCCTGACTTTAAGTCCATTAGCTTAAAACAGCAGAAAACAAACAAGTGATGAGCCTTGTCAGGATAAGATGCACACAAAAGACCATTTTATTTCTACCAACCATACAATTACCAAACAACACGCTATTTGTCTGTACTTAGAATGCTTCCTTCTGGCTCAGCTGGTTTCAGATACATTGGTGATTTATGAGAAGCTACACTGCCTGTTCATGCTAACGTGAAAGCATTTGGAACAGCTGCAGAGCCATATCAACAACCCCTTTTCTGAAGAAAATAAAGTTCAGCAGAAACCACATGTAAACAGATTGTCTAAAAACCAGGGAGACATTTTAAAAGATGGGTCGAGCAAACATTTCACACTCACTAGAAGACAGTTTCACTTTTCTCAGAAAAAAATCAAATAGGCTTAGGGTTTTTTTTCCCCCAGTTCAATGCATTGGATCAGCTTACCAAGGGATCAACGACATCTGAGCCAATTCAAGGGGCACTGGAGCATGCAGGACCATATAGCCAGCAGGCAAATGCTCCAGAAGTAAAACCTTTCCTGACAGCACTGATCTGGTAGACGTGCCCTGCCAGTACCATGAAATTGCACCCCCATTTGTAGCATAAACTCACACTAACAGAGATAATTCTGGCCAGTGAATGGATGAAAGATAAAGGGCTGTCTTCCAAACAGCAGTGTCTGGCTTATCCAGGAGGATGGTTAATCATGCAACAGCAGAAGTTCCCAGGCAGAGGATCAGCACAAAGGCAGCATTTTCCTGGGCAGTATTTAATATAGGTAACTTCAGAACCACCAGTACCACAAAGCAGGGGCATACAGCAATAGCTAAAGCATTTGCTGCCTCTCACCAAACTGTCATTTTTGTGACAAAATTATGTAAATGCAAAACTAAATAGAAAATACATTTTTGAAGGTGTCTGTGACGTGCATAATTAGCAGCACCAGATTGTAAAACATTAAGGTCCTTTGTAACCCACTACTCAAATCAGTGCTATTTTCCTGTTTTCTGGTATAGAAGACCTGGGCCACAGACAACAGGAATCACAGAGCTCATATGAGCATTGATGTGCACTAAAGGACCTATCTGGAAAAAATTACACTATGAATTCTCAAATTAACATAACAGAAATAAGGTGCTTTCCAGACCTCAGAGGAATTGTCTTTGCAGTTGCATAAGGTGTCCTTTCCCTTCTCTAGGTCCACTTTTGCAGAAATTAGGATCACTGATCACTCTTTGAGAAGTATACCATAACAAATCATTAAACTTTTCAAATCCAAAATTATTCTTTGATAGGCACATGAGACTAGACCCTAGCTCTTCATAGTCCAAGTCTTAAAACAGAACATTTTAACTCACATAAAGAGCCTTTTTGGAACATTATTTTCCTTCTCACAAGTGGCAAGAGCCTCTTTTGTTAGCAGGGGTCTATAGCATACACCTATTCACAGACAAACTTTGAAAAATAATGTAGGAAAAAAATACCTAATTTGAGTACAAACTCTTCAGATTCCTTCCTGTAATCCTTCAGACAGTCTCAGCATAGATAGTATTTTACAAATAATTCAATGTGGTTTCTAGAATTCACTTATATAAATAAGAAAAATCAAATATACAGAGTTCCCCTGCTCCCACCATCCTAGGAAGGATAACAGAGTTAAACAAAGGTAACCTGAAGTTTCCTGTGCAGATTTGATCATTTTAATAAGTGCTATGGAGAGAAGATCCATTTCTGTGCCTCTATTCCCAAGTTTTCATTTAGTGAGCAAGTGACAACTCTACAAGCAGGATTTTCAGCTTACATCCACCCTGTGATATCTTTAGAGACCAGAAAGCTCTCAGTGTGCCTGCTGTGACAACCAAACTGAAGTCCATAACTAAACAAATAGACACACAACCAGGCAGGATGAGAGGAGGACTCACAGCATGTGTCCTTATCTCCCAGGAGCTGGCCTAATGCTCTGCTTCAGACTTAATGCAGAATCCTGTGTCCAGTTCCTGCTATTGCTTTCAATTCTATGCTGATTTTAGAAATTAGAGTAGCTATTTTTTGTAGCTAAATTTGCTTCAAGGACAAAAGTTGAAGGGCAAGAAACAAACTCAAATGCAAGGATCCTAAAGCCACTATTTCCAGGATTACCTGATTTCAATTTAAAAAAACAAACCAAACATGAACTATTTTGATTCAGAGAGATCATTAATAATATTTGAACTCTTGGTTTGTCCTGTGGGACTGACAACCACATTTCAAACCCCTTTCAACCATCTTGACTTATGAAAATAGAGGTCATATAATACAAGACTGTCCAAAAAGAAGTAAACAGCAGTAAAGTAAAAGGAGCAAAAGGCACAGAGACTGCCAGGAGCTACTGCAGCTGAATTTGAGAACTCAGTTGTACAGACACTGACATATACTGACCTTTCCTTACACCCTTTTATTCTTTACTCCCTAAAGCATCTACAAGTAATTTTCTTCCATGGGCTTCACTGGTCTCTCGCTTCTTTACTTGCCTTCATACTGTGCTACCATTTTGCTAGGCATTCATGCTGGCTCACACCAAGCAAACTATTTTAAGAACCTCAGACCTTGATATAGTTGCAGGATAAAAATCCCTTCTAAATCCCTATTTTGTTCCTTATGCTGGAATAAGTATAAGTTCCTTATACATAATAGATTTCAAAAATACCATAAAGTCAACTAAGCCAAAAAACTGAAAACATTTTTGTGCATTTCAAACTCACCAAATCTACCCAAATGAAAAATTTCAAGTTTGGACTAGGTCCAGCGGGGCACCCTGCCTCCCCAGCAGCCAGGAACAGAAGCATGAGTGCAAGAAGAATGGCACCATGGTGATAATTTCTGTGGACCTTGTACCTACAGGCTTTCCTGAATCAGAAACTGTGTATTCAATCTACTTCCATTAATTTTAACAAGGACTTCTTGAACCATCTTAGCTCAGCAATTAAGTTTCTTTGCTCCAATACAGCATCAGGTTTCTTTCCTAGTGTTGTTACAGAAAACAGAGGACAAATCTGGATTTCCATGGCATCACCTATATAAAGCAGGGGAAAAAAGGCAGCATCAGGAACAAAATAGGAATACACGGCCAACCTGAATATGAACCAAACCAGCAAGGCTACTTTGGCTACTCTCTTTCATGTTCTTTTGAACTTTTAGGACTTAGGCATCTTGCTGCTTCACTTTGATGTGGGCAAGAAATCTGGCAGGAGAAAAGAGAGGCAATGACTCTCATTTCAGTCTCAGATTTGGTTGAGTTTTGTCACTCCAGGTAAAACCCGACTGAAAGGAAGAGAGTCCCAAATCAAGCTTTCCATGCACTTCAGACATCACCAGTAACTTTTACCCTAACCAGTCTCAAAACAAGACTATTCAGACCTAGTAGCAGAGGGTGAGATCTCTCTGCTTAGGTCTGTGCTTGCAGTTTGGGGTGGGGAAGGGGAGCAATCCCCACTCCGACAGCTCTGACACTTGATTCCTGTGTTGCTACAAACTCTTGTTGTCACCTAATTTGATACCACTGCGGTTTGATGAGCATGTGTTGGTAAACAAAGCAGCAATGGAAGGGCAGCATCCTGTTTATATTTCACTGCAGGATGATTCATTTACAGTTCTTCAGCAGGGCAGAGTCTGTAATCATGCAAAAGGTCAGCAGTTTCTGCTAGGGCTTTTGCATTTAGTCAGATAGTGTTTAGGTTAAAAAAAAATATGGTGTTGATACAATCCTGCTGAAAAATCTTCATCTTTCCTGGAAATCAAGAGTTTGATGTAGATGGAGCTTCTTTAATTTAAGGTATGGAAAACTACTCCCAGTGTTTCAGAAGGAAGTTGATTGTCTCCCAGTATATCTAATGGAATCTGCCTGCAAACTGTACCTTCTGGTGGGCACTGGCAATGTGCCACCTCCCACAGATCTCCAAAACCAGCACTGCCAGACTTGCAGGGTGAAGGAGCAAGAAATCACCCTAAGCATTAATGTCCTCTGTTAAATGGGGCTGGGGGAAACTGTGTCATTGTTTGGATAAATAATTACAATAGGCAAAAAATCTAAAGTACTTGTACTTCTATTACAAAGCACATGGTCTTCAGGATCAGCCTGAACTTCAGCACCAATGAACACAACATCCAGCAGAGCAGGAGCTCATCGGTTTCTGATGAGCTATGATTTCTTCAGGCTTAACATTTGCCTGAAATCTTGTCTTCCACCCCAGTCACTGAGCTGCAGCTTTCACATGCATCATGTAACATCTTTTCATGGTGAGGCCTCTGCACTGTGAGAGCAACACATGTGGGCAGTGCTTGTCCCCCATCTCTGCAGGAACACACCTCATGAAATCCATGCACGAGCTCCCAGATAAGTTATTGATTTAGAACTTGACACTAACTCCTAAATATAGCAAGCCCTCCAAAGGTGTATCCTCTTCAAACACTAATCTTAGCTCCCCTTTACCAGAATACACACAAGGAAAAACCTTCCCCAGAGACTGACCTTAAAATGCTGCATTATTTATAATACAATCAAACAAACAAGGCCTCTGAGAAGATTAGAGATACTTACTGCTTTCCAAATACTCCCTCACATACGTACTTTCAAGCCAAAGATGTCCTTAAATCAGTAACTACTTCAACAAGCCCTCGAGGAATTAGGATGTAATCATTACAGCACTAGCTCCTGATTAAGGACTTGTTTGAAAAAGAGTTCATTAGTTTTCATGCACATCTGATTGACTGTGATGGAAGGGAGAAGACAGAGAGCAAGGCACTGCTTCCCCTGCACAGTGCTTACAGCATCAAATACATGTCTATTGGAAGAATTGTCACCTGCTTGTTTTCCACCTCTGCTATGCTTTAACCCCTAAAACCTCAGATCTCTCCTTTTTTCACTGACCAAATTACTGATAATATTTCTGTGCAAGCCTGTCCAAATAGTAAAGTTATTCACAAAAAGTAATGTTTCGGAAAAGTCTAACCTGCTTCCAAAGAGGAGAAGGCACAACAGGAGGGCAGGACATCAGCATGGCTGTGAAAATAACCTGCTGCCTGTTGTCCCCTTCATTCCACTGCTATACATAATAAAGCCATCTTATAGTGATATGAAAAGTAACTCCGTGCAACTGCTAATATCATATTAAGGATTGCCCAGCAAAATTTAAATACAGCTCCATTTTATGAGTACATTTTAATAAACAGAAATGTTCAATTGCAATTTTATATCCACTGTGATAAAGGTTTTAACTCTCTAAAAAGTGTTTATAAGCTTTATAAGCCAGGTCTATGGAACTGAATTATCACAGGCCTGTTGGTCAGACTTACCAGAAGGTACGCCAGAAGGAAAGCAGCTAAAACTACCTCACTACTTAAGCAAGACACAGGCCACTGAAACAGGAACTACAGGAATAATAAATACATAGGAGTACACTGGTCAATTTACCTGGCAATGCTCCTCAGCATCAGCTGACAACACCACAAACCCACAGGAAGGAGGGAGCCCTACATGCAGGAAGCCCAGGTGCCAGAAGAAAGTCTCTCTTTCTGGGTTCCACCCTGCACACATGAGCAGTTTGTCTCCAGTTTTCCAATACCTGCCTACAACCTCACTTGGAATACCCTGGAGCTGGCTCTATTTTGATGGAGTATTCTGTGAAAAAATGGGAAGAAATGCTGCAGGAATGACAAGAAGACTCATTTTCTTCAGATCCTGGAAGAGCAGAAATGCAGAGCTAACATGTTTGTCCTCCCAGTTACTTCTGTACTTCTTCAATATGTATAATATTCACTATTTTACATCAGACAGCAGTGCTGCTTTCAAGCAAGTGGCACATTTTGCAGACAAAATTCTTCATGTTATTAATTCCAGGGAATTATGCCTTGCATAAATGGTTGCAAGCTGTCTGGGAGCAATACCTTTCCTCTGCCCTCATTGAACAGTGTTTGACATTATCAGGTCTTTCACTTGTTTTAACACACAAGCTTTTCACCTGCTGCTGATTCCAACCATTCATAGGTTTTTTTCCCCAAACTCTAGAAATCATTTTGTTTTGTTTTCCTAAATATCCACTTGCTTGTTTTTCTTGCCAAAAACATTCCTGTGTACACAGTTAAACTTTCAAGAATCTGGAGGAACCTAGGAGACAACCACCTTTTTCTCCATGCTCTCAAAGTGATGCCATTGGCAGCTGTTACTATTCAGCTGGACGTGGGATACACAGCCCTTCCCAAGGCCTGCTCCTCCACCTCTCCTCCTCCCTAAGGATCAATTCTCACACTCCTGACAGTGCAGAAATATGGGATATCTTGACTCCCTTTATCTCTAAAAGGACCGCCTCTAAGGTGGTCAAATACCAGGTATTCAGTCCTGCTAAAACTTTCCTTACAAATACTGTATAAAGACAAAGAAAAGCCTGTCCTTCTGCCTTCCTATCTGCTGTGCTTCCAGTCTGCTTCCCTTGCTATGTGTGCTTTTGTTGCCATGATAAACACAGAGGATGGACTGATAGCAGTGAGCACAGGCAGTCTCTACTGTCAGTAGTTATTTAGCACCTAGCAATCACAAAAGGCTTGGCAGGGTGACCACGACCATAGAACCCTAAACTGGCAACAAACCCTTCCCCAGCACTGCTGTGGCTCTGGAAGTGCAGCAGCCAGAACTGACACACTGCAAAGTCCAGGGTGGCTTTGCAGGTTTCAGTGGGCAATCACACTGGAGGAACACAAAGGCTTTCAGACTGTCCCTGCAGCAGCAATAACAGAGCAGCAGGGTGGGCTGGCAGCTCTGAACTTCCCCTGGGCAGCTCTGTAGAGCAGAGCTCAGTGCCAGGGCATTTTGGCAGAGGTCACACAGGTTGTGCCCTAGCATGGCAGGGGCTGCACGTGGGGCCATGCACAGCCCCTCTGCTGCCCCTGAGCCACAGTGACACAGCCCCAGCAGTGGCACCACAGAGCCTGGAGCCCAGAACACCACCCTGGGGGTGATCCCCAGCAGAAGGTGGGAACTGCAAGCCCAGGCTTACATTACACCCCCAAGCAAGAGCAATCTTAGTGAATTTTAACCCACTGCCCATCCGTGGGGATACTCAAAAAGCCATGTGGACGTGATCCTGAGCAGCTAGCTCCAGAGAGCAAAAGTGTTGGGAAAGATGACCTTCAGCAGTCCCTGAAAGCTTCCACCATTCCATTATTCTGAAATTTGAAGTTCTGTCAGTTTCTACTGAAGAAAACTGTGTAAATCCTGTTCAGCTATATATACTATTCATAAAATTTATGTGACCAACTCCACCCAGTCCTTTGTTGAGCATTGTACAACTAGAATGAAATAAGATTTTAAAACCCATAAAATACAAATCAGCATACTTATTTGAACATTTCCAGCTGGCCTCAGAGCCAAGAAAATCATTATTTTCAGTAGCAAAGAAACATGGTTTAATCAAGCTGTCCCTGCATGGCTGCAAATTAAATATTATTCTGATGCATGGAACTTTGCAGTTTATAAAACCTGTGCATACAAATACTATAGAGATACAGAAAGAAAAGATTGTTTAAATCAATATGCAAATTCTCAAAATCAATAAGACATGAAGAAAATTACTTGCATTTCTCAACAGAAGAAAATGAAGATTTAAGATATGCAGGCAACAAGCTACAGAAATACTGGTTTTAAAAAATAGTTTTGCCCTACCCTCTTATGTTATTCATGTGATGGTTTAAAAAGAGTATAATAAATAATGTCAACACAAAGCTAATTACTACAAAAGTGTACTTGCATTCCATTTAGGAAAGATCTGATACACTAAAGCCAAGAGCTGCTGATTGCTGCTTTTGTTTCCCAAATGTAAACCCAAGCACATTGTAAGGTCTATAAAACCAACAAACAAACATGATGAGTTCATTGGACTAAGTGTTCACTTTAACCCCAGAATATATTACAGATGCATGTACAAACACTGTGTGAGAAGAGTTCTGTTTCTCAATTACACACCATACTTTTTAGACATATGGTAAATAACCTTTGGAAAGGTTGTCTCTGATTTCCCTGCATAGTAAGTCAATTCACTGCTCAAACATAAATATATAACACACAGTCCAGGAAAAAGAAAACTGGTTTTCCTGAAAAGTCCTGAAGACGGGAACCATTTGCCCTGTGCTTGGTGGGTGCACTGGCACCAGTGGGCCCCAGAAGTGACCCCAGCCACAGCCTCGTGCCTGCAATGCTCCTGACACATGGGAAAGGCATGGCAGAGGGACAGACCTGCCCCCCCTGCTCTGAGGGGAAAGCCAATGTGTGGTTTAGTAATACTGAAAAATGAGTGGCCAACACAAGAATTAGCCACTGAAGAGCTTCTTTTAGAGAGACCTGCAGGTGTCAGGCCTGCACAGGTGCCATTTGCAGGTGATTGAACCAGTGGGTCAGGAAGGAGACAGCATGGTTACACACAATCTACTCTTCCAGATCCTTATTTAGATTTATTCATCCCATACCTACCACACTTGAAAAGAATCTGTGAGTACTCAGGCCTTAGAAGAGAGTTTATAGTTTGGTTCACCAAGACAGGATTTTAATTAGTAACAAACGTGGACAGTAACTTGTTATTACTCTCAAGTGGTAGTCTGAACCTGGAGGGAGGATAAGGACATATTCTGCTTACACAAAGCATCACAAGTTGCAGTCAGGTATTCCTCTGAACTTTCTCAGGTTGTGTCAAACCAGGTACCTTAAGGAAAAGCAGGTCTGCCCACTACAACCACCTGTGTACCTTTGGGTACCTGGGGCTTAGAGCAAAGTGTTCAATAAAACAAGTGTTAAATTTCTAAACAGCATGTCCTTTAGCAGACAAAACAGAAAAAAATGAAACATTCCCCAAAAAATGAGATGGTTCAAAAAGGAACTAAGGATTAAAATACAATCTGTTCTCAGAGTCCTTCTACAAATAAAGAATTTTATGTGTATGCATATACACACACACTCAGATACATTGATTTTAAGAGTTTACTATGGGATAAGAAAAAAAATAATTAGAAAACTCATAGTGTATTTTTAATAGATTTCATATTTTTGCAACACCATCTCCAACAGAAGGTCATGAAAATTTTAACAAGAAGAAATCTTCAAGACTTCAGCTGAAGAATATTCTGTATCTTGCTATTTCCTAACTCTCACCTCCAGAGCCTGCTGTACCCTTACATCACATCATACAGTGACATTTGTGAGATAGTTACCTCTCCTATATTTCACCTTGCTCTATTTTCCATCCACTGTAAACCCAAGTGTCTTCCTTCAAGCACCTGCTGTCTCAAAAGCCTGATCCTTCATATTTTGGTGTGCTTCATGTATTCTGCCTTTACCAGTAGAGCAAGATAGACTACAAAATGTTCTTTCCTATAAATAGGCATTATTTGGGCCTGTCTTAGAGGCAATGAAAATGATTTTATGGGTCTGGAGCTGTTAGAATTCCCTCTGCCGTGCAGCTCTGCCTCAAGCACTGCAGCACTGTGATGCCATCTGCTTAGAGCAGAGAGATGCACCCACCACACACAGCCCAGCCTGTGCACCATCGCTGCCACCACCCACCTGTGAGAGATCTCATCTGCTCCGCCTCTGGCATGACTGGGACAAATGCTCAGATTTGAAACACTCAGGGTATTGCTGCTGAGAGAAGGGAGAACCGAAACGCCCAGGCTCTTCTTACAGGGCAAAAAAAAAGCAATCGAAGAATTGGAAGATGAGGGCAGATGTTTTCTTCCAAATTACCCTTTGCAAGTGTGTTCTGGTTTGGTCTTTTTACAAAGGCGTGGAAATCTGGGCCCTGATTTGAATGGTGAACAAAGCAGAGGCTTGCATAAGAGAGAGAGGGCAAAAAACTCTTGTGTGGACAGGTGGGGGATTAATTCCTCCAGTACAGAAGTGACACAAAAAAAAAATCTTTAGATTTACTTTCCCATTCTCGGATGGATACCTGCTGTTTTCTAAGGAGATAGAGACAAGAGTCTCTATCTGGAGACTCTTTATTTCACCTGGACCTATATGAATCCCCAAAGCCCTATCATAAAAGAGCCTTGTGCTGTGTAAATTCTTGACCTCAATTACACAAGCAGTCTTTGATTTTTATTTATAAAAATGCTTAAGCAGCTCTCTAGCCCCACGGAGCAGGACAACGTGCCCACAACTACAAACAAATATGAATGAGGAACTGAAGGGCATTTAACCAAGGACAAACACCTGCAGCACCTCCTTCTCCAATAGTGTGATTAAAGAAGAAACTAGGGAGGAGTATTGCCAATCTCTCTAAGAAAGAGAGGCAATATCACCTCATATCCATAGGGACAGGCTGACACATTAACACATCTTAACTCCCTTAGGTATGGATAGGTAAAGGAAATTTTCTTCTAATTAGAAATCTAAAATCAAGTAATGAAGTCTTGTTTTCAGTCATTGCATCTGTTACTGACACTGGTGAACAGCAAGGGATTTGCTCTCCATCTCGGAATGAGGAAATTACATCTCCAAATAAAGGTGCCTAATGCTAGCCCCTCAAAATTGAAGATTTTTGTCCAAAAGCTACAAAAACCTGTTATAAGTGCTCATGGCTCATTTCCAACAAGCATGCATCAGCACCAAAACAACAGGGCAAGACAGAGATTAAAACTTCTTATAAAAATCCACTGGAAAAGAAAACTCCTAGAAGTGAGCAGCAATTTGCAGACTGTAGAAAGCCATCTCATCCCAGCTCTGAGGAGAAGCAATCTAGCTGAAAATACCAAAATGAGAGCATGTTTCAATTATATCTTTTCTGTCCTCTAGTGTTAGCTTTTAGTGATTAACAGAATCAGAATAAGCCTTTTTCTGTTGTGCATTTTAACTGTTTTTTATCAAGCAGAAAACTACCTGTTCTACTGTGAATTGGCAAGCACACATCTTAAAGGAGTCCAGGTTTTAACTGAAAAATATCAGCTTTACCCAAACCTAACTGCAGTTTCAAACAGCATCGTCATAGCACATAAGGCAACCTGCAAACCTCAAACAGAGGATTTACTTCAGGAGAGAATCACAGCAGAACAGAGAATGCAACTGATTTTACTTCCATCTTTTCTTTAAACTAATGTTCTTATATGCACAGAATTTGTGCAGCTAAAAATGTGTCAGAATGTTCTTTCCCTCCTTGATTTATAACAGACCTATCCATGCAGGCTGTTCTGCTTAAGAACATGTCTAGCCAAACTCCAACTTAAAACAGACTGCCATTTCATGCATTTTACGAGTACAGGCATGTATTGTGTCAAAGCAGAGTAGTTCCATGAACAGTGTAATTGTCTCTGGATTTAGGTGCTGGCATAGTAAAGTATTAAAAATATCCTAGAATACTTAGGTACACTAGTTGAGAAAAACAAAACCATATTGGTAGTAGTTCCACGAAAGCTGTGACCAGAGCAGAAGGAGAGCAAACAGAAGATCTCCAGCACCCTCTTCTGGTTTTTAGAGCCTATAGGCACCACGGCAAGAACCTGTTCTGCTCGAATGACATCGGTAGACACAGGTAATTAATACACAAGTAGAGGGGAGTGACGGGGTGCTAGTGCCCTCTGCAGCACTGACTTATATATGTTATCCTATAATTTTGAAAATTTCAGGAAGAAATTTCAACAGTAGCAGGATCTTTCCTCACACTCGCTCTGCATTGACACATGATGACAACAGCAGGCAGAATATTGATGCTGCTGGGCATTCCTAAGCTTAAAACTGCTATGAAATACCTTTCTCGGGTCCACAGTGCTCCCTGCATCCTCTGATGGAGCAGGGGACCAACCCACTTACCACCCACCTCCTCCACCATCAGGTCCTTCAGCTCACCTCCCAGTAAAAAAAAGTCCTGCAGCTCTGCCAAGACTGAAACCACTGTTTCAGAGGTCATCAAAAAGGTTTCAGCTTTGCTGAGCCTTGCCACATAGTAATTAATATAATCTGTCTGTACTAGTTTGGTAAATCCTACCAGGATAGCTACCTCATATAGCAGAGAGGGGTTCTATCTTTTTTTTTT
>WEIU01006550.1:27071-41136 GCA_013389925.1 Aegithalos caudatus | reverse complement strand
CAAAATTTCTACAACCAACAAGTTTTCTTAGGTAGCAGTGCAGACCACAAATATAAAAATGACTCCTTGCAGAAAATTCACAAAAGGTAGACAACCACTAGTGTTTAATTCAAACTCATTTAAATAATGAGCTGAATAAATAAAGCTTAGATTGGAATGTAAAAAGTATATTGTTATGTATTTTATACATCTATAAATTATAAAATATAACCTGAGTAATATAACTACATAGCAAAATATGTAATTCTAGGAAAAGGCAAAATAGTTTTGTGAAGTGTCTAAACTTGATACAATGTCTAAACTTGGGAATGGTAAGTGCAGCAAACTTCACATAACATTAGAAGACCTTAAAACCTGTAAGATTTAGTACACCAAGTCCTTCTGTTACAGATCACACCCACCACACATTTAATTGTACCATTCACCTGAACAGTAATACCTCTTCACTGGTGCTGCTGGCCAGGGCCATGATGATTTATTATATGTGTATTCTGTCATGCCTGAATGACATCTATCTATTTCCATTTCAGGACACCTGCCACTGTGATATCTGAGCAAAAGTATGACACAGCAATGTGCACAGATCAGTTACGTGATAATTTGCTTTAAGCATTACAGCCATTTTGAGTCTTTTTTATACACTCTTCTGAAAGGACAGCATTGAAAACAATAGTATTAAATTTTGTTATGGGTATTATGTGGCTAACTGACATTTAGCAACAGAGTCTCAACAGTTTTATTTGAACAACCAACAAGACCACAACAACATAAAGTGATTAACATCAGTGAAAGTCAGTGCTGCAATTAAGCAACAAGTGACTCAAACCTTCAAATAAAATTAGCAGAAAATCTCATTGAAGGTCAAGATTTGGAACTTCTGTTTGCCAGTTTCTCATGTATTGATTTTTTCCCAAATAAATGTTAAATTAAAAATGTCTCAACTACAAACAAAATCTTCTATCTGGGAGACTTTTGATTGCAAACAAATATCAGTTTTTCATCAAGTTTTCACAGGACAGGAAGAACTGGATTTTTATTTCTATTTGATTCCTCTTTCATGAATAGTTGCGTAATTGTGAGTGTCACTTTAAAATATCTATCCAGAAAAGACAACGGCAGATTGAATATTTCCTCCAGTTACTGGCATTCAGAAAACTTTGAATTTCCTATTTTTTCCATTTCTTAAAGTGGTTTTGTTATCACTAGGGATATAAAGGCACATCAATGAGGAATCTATTCACCAAAGCAAAAGTTTAAATAGAAAGGTGAAAGAACTCAGTACTTATCTACACATTCCTCAAGTAATGCTGAGAGTTAGAAGGCAAAGGGATGCATTTCATGACTGGAACAGCACCTACCCTTATGTAGCACTTTCTCAAACCACTTGTGTATCGTATTAATATGATGAGCCTTCATACGTTTCAAATTTTGCTTTGTTTTGTTTTTGGTACACTTCAAAAACAAGTATCTTCCCACAGTGGAGATGACCAGACTTACATTGAATGCAAACACTATCTAAATAACTAAAAAACAAATAAAATATTGCTGCATTTCTTCTGAAGTTAGAGAAACAGAGATTTATAGAATAGACAGCATAAGAGAAATGTCTTGTCCCTAAGAAAATCTAGTCTGTGAGGGGGAGTCAGAGCAAGAGTGTTACTATGGTTAAGTCAAGATTTTCAAGAACAAAAATTGCAAAAATACTATCCCAAAATTCAAAGGAGAAACAATATTACTAATCTGCATTAACACTTTGTAGATTTTCTACTTTATAAAATGACACGTTGAAAGATTATTGCTTGTCAAGCTGGCTATTCCATGTAATCATTCCTTATACTGTGAGCAATAATTGAACACAATATTCAGAAAGAAGATTCATAATTTCTAAATAGAAGTTGGTAAAATTTGTTATCTAGTTTATACTGAAAATGTAGTACAAATAGTACAAAATGTAGTACAAAAGTCTGTAGAACTTTGTTTCTCTGTATGTGGTTGCAACTAAGCAGTTACCATTAAAGGTATTTTTAGGCCTGCCTTCCTGGAATTAATGCAGAGTTGGGGTTCTTCTTGTGTGAGGATATTTCTAAGGTTGTATACCAGGAGGCAGGCAACTTATAAAACAATGACTAAAGTCACATCAGACATTCAAAAAACTTTTTCAGTCTGAAAAAAAAATTCTTTGGGCAGACTAAAACGAAGTAGTTGAATACAATCTGTGGCAAGAACATATCATTTCATGAGAAGCCAGGAAATTATCTTTAGTCCTTGATAAATGTAATAATGATTTAGTATCCTTGTTAAGAATGCCTTGCATTTAATTATTTTTGAAGTGTTTATGTTATGGCAATTGCTCTTGAACACCTGGTTCATTTTTGTGATGTGTAAATACTTAGCCCAAAATTTCTTAAGCTCTGAATTAATTAGTTGCCAAGAGAACTACTGATTTTATATCCAAAGCAATCAGTAGAGAAGCATAACTTGACAGCCACTCAAGTCTACTAAGTACAAAGGTCTTGAGTCTTTCCCCACTGCTGCCTGTGGAAGTGACTTCAGTGGCTCCTGGATTTTCTACAGCACTGATTTGCCCCACAGCATACAGGTTCCATCAAGGTGACAAGATGCAAAAAAAGTAGTTTGGAAGCACCAAGCTCTTAGAACACTGTAACCTTCAGATATATCATTCCTCCCCAATTTAGTGATGAATGGATCAGCTTTAGAGGAACTACAAAGATTTTTAACTGTTGAATATGCAGATCCTTATAGAAGAGAGAAATGTTGATAGATTTTCAAGAACCAAGAACACTTATTTAGGGAGTCAGCCATTTTTGCATTTACACTGCTCTCTTTAACACAAAAGGCCCTAGAGCATCCATACTGATTCGATAAAATGGCAATATTATGTGTAGAATAGGTTCACCTATGTCAGGATGAGAAAACAGATCCCTAATTACTCAAATCATCTTATTCAAACTCTTTTCAGCAGAATCACAGAATTGAAAAACTCTTGTTTCCACATAAACCAGTTCAATTTCTCCTTTAAATCAAGTAGTGTCATATACACTTCACACTTGCTTGTATACTCCCACATGGTATAAACATCGTATTAGGAGATTTAAGTCAGTAGTGAAAATAAAAAGCGCTTGAATAAAAATGGAAAAAAAATATTTCCTGCAGCAAAATCCACATATTATATAAAGAATCTCAATTTTCATTTTAGACTAAATACTTGTGAATACCAAAGAGAAATAATTATGTGCATTGGTATTCTCTAGGTATCTTCTACATTTTGAGTTTCTCTCTTATGCAGATGGAGATTGAATAAAACACTCCGCTGTGTCATTAAATAAGTTAAATAAGTTTCATGACCTTAAGTTTCCTGTCAGTGCTCATACACCTTCAACCTCAAAGTCAATCTTAACATGCTTTTAACATATTTTCCCTAGAATTATGTCTTTTAAAAATCCTACTCTGACATTTAAAACTGGTATTGCCTATATTGCCTATACAAGATATTAACATCTAAAGAGATTAGATTAATATTTATGTAGAATGTACACATTTTTCCAAATATTATAAACATGTTTCTCTGAGTTTAGGGGGTTTTTTTTGGTTTGTTGGTTTTTGGTTTATTGGTTTATTTGTGCATGCATGAGTTTTTGGTTTATTTATGTAGAATGTACACATTTTTTCAAATATTATAAACATATTTCTCTGGGTTTAGGGTTTTTTGTTTGTTTGTTGGCTTTTGGTTTATTGGTTTATTTGTGAATGCATGGGTTTTTGGTTTTATTTTGGCTTTTTCTCTTTAAATTGCCATTGCCAGACTGTGTGCTTGAATTATGTAATTTTCTGGATGTATCTTTTCTGAGCAATTTCTGTGTCTTAACTGTCTGGACCTTTGTCCTAAATGCCAAATAGAGGAAAGAGTTCCACAAACCTTTATCCACAAGTTCATTCTTGTACTATGTTATTGGTAATCTAAAACTCCTGATTTATAATTTATTAAGACTTTCCTCTTCCTAAAGTACTCCTGATGTTTCTTCCCTCTTTACGAGCTAAGTCTTTATATTACACTAATTACTTAACACTGGTACTGGTTATTTCAAATATCTTTATTTCAAATGGAAAACTACTACAGTGACTGAAATTTATTTATGCAAAACAAGAAAAAGGTCAGAGTTGATGACAAAATCAGTACATTCAAGAAGGAATAGTTAACACTCCTTGTTGGAACACAGCAGCAAAAGTATCCTCGGTCCAGCATTAAAATATCTTCCAAGCTCATCATATTCATTCTCATGAAAAATTTCAGGAAAATAATAATATCATAAAACAAATATTTATCCACCTGAATGTAGGGACAGTGTAAGAGTTAAGCATATAGAGAAATACACATTTTTAAACCATCTCCTTCCTCTCTTTATCTATCTATCTACACACACCTANTAGTGAATTTTGCATATTTTCATGCCAACAACATCATTATAGAATGATGGGACTGCTCTTGAAAATTTCAAGTTTTCCATTAAAAAAGAACTAAGATTAGATATTTTAATGCTGCAGGTATGGAAAAATATTCTCTATGGGTTGCTTGAAACAAAAATGACTGTAGATGGAATGAAGATGTCTCTCCACAGGGAAATCCTGATCAGTACAAGGCAGGAATGAGGCCTATTCATAACTAATTCCTGTGACTGTATTAATGTTTTTTAAATTGTCTGTTTCATAGAAAAAGTGTCATTGGCCATTTGCTCTGTTTTCCTGAAATGGGTTACTATTGATGTTCAGCGAGGGTCATTTCCAAATCTATAGTTATTCCTCTAGTATTATATAGTAGTGGTATTTTCATATGAATAGGCATTCCAGTAACAGTTCTGTTGCTACTGTAAGGGAGAATAACAATCACCATAAAGTTTTGCAATGGGCTGTGATGATCTTCTCTTTTCAGTATGCTGACAACATTTAGAGCATGCCAGCAGCAAAGGCAAAAGCAGGGTCTTGCACTGGGGAGGAATAACTCCAAGCACCAGCAGGGGCTGGTGCTGACCTGCTGGAAAGCAGCCCTGGAAGAACCTGGGGGTCCTGGTGGACAAGAAGTTGTCTGTTGCTCCCATTGGAGACAGTGGGAATAATGACATGACTCCCAAGCTTAGTAGCAGAGTAAGAGCAAACTTTACTTTTCCAAATTCTCTTTTATGGAGAGTCCCAAAAAGGTAAAATTGTATTGGTTAGCAAACCAATACAAAACCATAATTGAACAATTGGAAATGACATCCCTTGACAGTTTTCTTGCAAGTAAACAACAAGAGACAAGCAACACCTGCAAGGATTGTTTTCACTTCTCCAAGGACTCATTGAATTCCTCCCAGACCACTTTCTCAGGCCTATGTGAGAAAGTTATGTGCCTTAGTTTCACACAGACACTGTGCTGCTGCCTGATTCCTCACATTCAGCATCCACAGTTGTCCATAAGATAGCAGTGTGCTCTGGTGGCCAAGAAGGCCAGTGGTTTCCAGGGGTGCATCAGGAAGAGCAGTGTCAGCAGGACAATGGGGATGATCCTGTCCTTCTAAACAGTCCTGGTGAGGCAGAACTGGGGTGCTGTGTCTGGTTCTGGGCTCCTCAGGACAAGAGAGACATGGAGCTCCTGGAGTGGGTCCAGCAAAGGGCTACAAAGATGATAAGGGGCCTGGAGCAGCTGACTTATGAGGAGGGACTGCCAGAACGTGACCTATTTAATCTGAAGAAGAGAGTTCATCAATGACTGAGCATCTGAAGGGAGGGTGCCAACAGGATAAATCCAAGCAATAGAACAAATTACAACAGAGAGAAATCGATGCACAGGAAATTCTGCCTGAACATGGGGAAGAATTTCTTTACTGTGTGGGTGACTGTGCACCAGAAAATGTTGCCTGGAGAGATTACAGATCTCCCTCGCTGGAGATAGTTAGGAGCTATCTGGGCACAATTTTATGCAATGAGCTCTAGGATGACCCTGCTGGAGCAAGAAGACTGGACCAGATGTCACCCTGTTTTTACTTCCAACTTTACCCATCATGAGATTCTGTCAAAATATCAGACCCTGTTATGCTTGTCCTGAGGTTCTCCCACTGGAGCAAGAACAGTGTAACATCTCCTGCTTGTTGATATTATTTTTATATTGGCCCAAAGCATATTTGTAAGGATATAAAAATTCTAGAAAATTTTCCTGTGACATTGAGAACATCTCACAAATAAAATACTTTTTCACAGCCCTAGTCCCAAACGTCAATGACTTTATTGAGAATTTTCCAACCTCTATACTGAGTCTATGGGAAGAAGGCTACTGATATTTTAAATTTAGGTATCTCTTGAAAGGACAGAGCCTGACTCCCAAGTATGTAAGAGACAGAAAAAACAATGCTCTTTCAGGTAAAATACCAATATCTTTTTAATCTCAATTTCATAGTATTGTGTTCTGAGGTTTTTTTGAAAACTACAAAAAAAAGCCCAACGGCCTTCACTTGGGGGACACTTCTACATAAGGTTTTTGTTATTTTGATGTTTCAGAAATCATCCCAAGTACAATGAAGTATATTTAAATGGTATGTAATTCAATAAATATTTGCACTCAGTCTGGGCAAATATTTTTATATTTTGATATGTTTTGATATTTTTGATATTCTGATTTTTAAATACATATTTTATACAAAGATCAGTGTTTATTTCAGCTTTTTAAAGGGAAAGGTAAGGAAAATAATAGTCCAGCCTAATGTAGTACAAATAACTTCTCTGCCTTGAGATAAATAAAAAGCAGGGCAGGAGCATATCTTGGCATTCACAGGAAGCTAGGCCATTTTGGTATTTAAACACAAAGCTGAGGACCACATGCAGCTTCTTGGTGATTTCTATTAACTCATTTCTGAAAAGGTTTTACATAATGAGAATAAGTAAATATTCCTCTATGGAAAAAAATTTGTTGAAGAGAAAATTGAGTCTACAATGAAAATTGAATAATTAATTCAAACATTGGACATTATATAATTTAATATTTTCTTCTTAAAAGCCTAGTGATGAAGACAACCAGTTTCTAGCCAGTGATATTATCCACGGTCACAATATGATTGCAAATAAATGGCTCCAAAAAATTCTTTTCAAGAAAGAACTCATCTTCTCTTGATTTTAATAAAGCTTTGAAACAGAGATGAAAACTCTCAGGTTGACATTAGGCTTCATAAAACAAATGCTTCAACTTACTGAAGCAGTGCTCACATTCTATATATCTTCCTGTACTTTCTCTCTCTATGCATAATCCTAAACCTCCTTCTTGAATACTCTTCATGCCTCTTTGCCATCTCATATAATTCTATGTCCTGCCTCATCCATTTCTACCTTAGCCTAGTTTTGCTCACTTGGGTTTGCTTCTTACGCCCCTCTCTCTCTTGTTCCCTCTCTCTCTCTCTCCTTATTAATCACTTCTTTCCCTTCAACTACCTCTCTCACCCAAACATTCTTTTCAAGTCATGGAACAGAAATTCCTTTCTTTCATGCTACCTGGACACTAGTAGATGAGCAATGAAGTTTAAGAAAAATAACCCCTCTGATCAGCTTTTGTGCCTGGCAAAGGAACAGCCCAGAGCAGTAACTGCAGAGAAAATCTCATTCGGAATCTCAAGCCCCAAGCAGAGGCCATCACTGGTGCATTGTGGAAGAGCTCTGAGGAGCAGAGCTCTGAGGAGCAAGAGCAGGGTCTTTTTGTAGCCAGTCTCTCAAGAATTTAGCTGGCAATTATTAACATAAATCTATAAAGCACACGAAACTGTGTGTCTTTATATTCATGTGCTACATGTGTCGACTACTGCAAATATAGACAGAATAGTTGATGAAAATATTGTAATGATGCATTTTAACTTAGGCTGATTCTCAAAAATAACTGGAAGATGTTACTTGAAGGAGTGTTTATTCTTTTGTTTAAATCTGCTTTAGGAAGCCATTTGCAATGAAACATTTCAGTTGGACCTGGCAAAGCTCTCAAATTGAGAAGCAATTGAAAGAATGCACAACGAAAGATCAGTGTGGAATCTCAGCTGGTTCCATTTCTGCTTACATTGCCTGTGATTTTAATTACTACTTAGAATTAGCTTGTTGTTTTCACTTTCTCTGAGATCACCATTTAACTTCAATGCCTTAGTTTATGTGACCTATTTGTCAGTAGCACAAATGAGTCTTCTAACAAACCATTCAAATTGTATCAAATTAAGTTACTGTGAAACTTCATGTTTGTTTGGCTTCATCTTATTCAAATACTGGACTGTCTTGCAACACACCTTATTAAGATGTTACCATATGTAAAATCCCATCCTTACGATGAATTTTAAAAGACTGATCATGTTTAAATTTATTTGCCTCAACAGGGCTTCAGTCCCTGGCATAATTCAGATCTAACTAACAGCTCTCCAGACTTGCATGACAAACACCACTGGACAGCAACAGATTACTGTTTTAAAGGCAGAGTTTTAATTTCCTGTCTCCAACAAGCATGGGAAAAAATATGTGACCCCTAGAGAAGAAATCATACTTGCAGAGTTGGAAGAGGGAGGATGCAAGTGTACTGACAGTAATTAAATAATAGTAAGAAAAGCCAAGAGTGAATTTATACATTAGCTAAGGAAAAAACCCCAACCAAAGACAATTTTGTCCCGTATGCCTATTACTGAACATGATGAGATTAATAAAGATTTAGATGGAAATAAGAAATAAAATCACTCAACACCTTAAACAACAGCACAAGAGTAAAGAATCCTCAGAAAGAGAGTGGAGAAAATAGAAGAATGTCTTTTATTGTCTATTTAATGTGCTAACCCCCCCAAATTTTTTTATGAGATAAAGGATTATGGAAAAAAAGACCCCTTATCCTAACAGATCATATGGTTGGTTGTGCTAGACAGACTCATTTATCTCCATTGAAGGAGGACGAGACCTTTATAATCCACTTGCGGCTTCATTGCTTGTGAATTATGAGCCTTGCCCCCTTACTAGTGGGCACCAATCTGTTATCCCAGCAAGGCTATTGTTGTTGTTATGCACTTTTTTTTTCTGCTTTATTGATAGGTGCCAGAAGATCTTGTTTTTCTCTTATCTGTACCTCACAAATACAATGAAATGTACTTTCCTCTGACATAAAGCAAGGCTAGATGGTTATATAAGGTATATCCAGCTGAAGCCCTTTGAGCATCCTCTGTATCTCTTTATATCCTTTAGAATTCAAGTACTAAATAATTTCTTAGAGCTGCAAAATCTCTCAATCCTAAAAAGTAATAGTTTGATCTATGAAAAAGGACAAAAACATATATTAGTGAGTATGAAATCAAAGACTTACTACACCTGCTAACCAAGAGTTCGTATAGGCATAGAAATAATCCCACAAGGATAAATATAGATATAGTTATTGACTAAAAAAAAAGGACTAGTAAGTGTGCTAGATGTCTGTCATTCATGCCAAAGCATACAGCTCCTATACTGCCTTCATGCCATAGCTATTAGTGTCACCTAGTGCATGAAATTATCATTCCCAACAGAAGATATATGCTTAGATGCTGGCTCTTTTGAAGGTCTGGAAGTAATTTAAAGTTGATTATGAAGAACACATGGTATATCCTGATGAATAAAAATTGTTATTAAAAAACTAGTAACTAGGCTGATACATTGAAACTTAAAAGTTTGCAGCTGTGTTTCTGAATGTCACGTCTATTTGGTGAGTTTTAATCTGCTAGTGGAACAGCTGCAGAAATTTTAAGAGCCTCCCACAATCATAATCCATTATTGGCAAGGAACATATGAAAAATGAGGTTTTTCCTTTGCATATTATTTGTAGAAGAGATGAGTTTGTGGCAGACATTGTCATGCAATTGCAGTTTCAGACACATCGTATTTTCTTTTAATTCTATCAATTATTTAAGAACATGGAATTTTTGTTGTCAGAAATAAGTAAAAAACTTCCAAACATAAAATTTAGTTTGCTTTCAATATCACAGTTATTTCCTACTGCATTGTTTAGTATAAGAAAAGAAAAGGCATCTAAAGTAGACATGATATTTTAAAAACTAAGAAAAAGTGAAATGTCTTCGAGACTGATTATTCCTTTCTGGTAAATCATGTCCTATAGCATGTCAGTCCATAATGCTCAGCATGTCTTTTTTGGTAATCACTTAGTAATAGCTCAGAGCAAAATGCCTTGGAAGGATTCTTAGTTTGGTAAAATTGAGAAATTGAACACTAATCTAGTAAAAGAGAGAGAGAAACAAAGGAAAAGTGCAGCCTCACCTTATTATTAAATTCGACACAGACAGTAAATAATTGAGAGTTGTCACCTAGCGGTTTCTTCGTTATGCAAGGGCTTATATTTAGTCCTTTATATCAGTGCCATCTAATCTTGTTACATCTCTTGCACTCCTCAACTCAAACATTAATATGTCTGCTACTGACATGTGATACACACTGGCTTTTCAGAGATATCACAGATCTGCACTAGTCAAGAGCAATGTAATTGACACTGGCAGACAGAAATATTACTGCCAGATTGAAGAGTAAATAATAAATTAAAAAATTCTTCCAATACTGCACGAAGAAATGTCCATAATAAGAAAAAAAATCTCTTTAATCACATTCACTTTTAATCACCCCCAAATTAAAATAGCAATAGTCTAAATGAAAGGGTTCCATTCAGTTAAACTGAGCACCTGTACTTTTTTGATAATACATTGTATAGCTACAGACCAGCTGTGTAGGTTACTATGAAGAAAAAGGGAAGATTGCAAGTAAGTAGTTCAGATTATGCCTGTTTCTAGGTTTAAACACCTGTAGAGGAGTCTCAACAGTTCAGCTGAAATACAGCTATTTAGAAATAAGGCAAGGCTAAATGTATTTAAGTTGCCGCTTCATAATCATGGCAATAATATGAAGATACAGTGTCCTAGGGTGACTTTAAGATGCTTGTATCCCCAGTTGTCTGTTCTATTTGTGCTGTATATTGAGTTCTGTACCTTTAAACCTGGTTCTGAGAGCAAAGGGGGAGAAAGAAGCAGCGCGCAGTTTGGTTTGGGAAAACGGCCCTGACTCCTCCGCATTCCTGCTCCGGCGGTGTTCGTCTGAGGCACGGACAACGGTGGGGCAGAGATCTCCTGTGCTTTTAGTTAGTTAGTTTTAGCCAGCTGAGGCAGAGAAATATCCTGTACCATTTTTTTCTTTTTTTTTCTCGGGACTGTTTAAATCTGTTCTGGACTAATCCCTAATTTGGAGTTTTCCTCCCAAATTTACCCTAAATTAGGACATACAGTGACTGGCCTGCAAAACTCATGAAGAGAGAAATAAAAGTGGGGTTAAAAATTAATACATTGTGTCTCTTAGAAGTTTTAAGGAAGTTCAATTTTAATAAATGTGAAATAATTAAAAGCCATAGTCAATTTAGTGGGTATGTATCAGTGTGTAGAGAGCTTAAACATAAACTCTGACCAAGAAAGTGTGTCAGGTTTGCTTCTAACTTGAGACAGTGCTGGTGCACACTGCTATGAAGAAAGGACAAGGTGAGGAAAAAAGAGGTACTTACTAATTCATCACTGATGGGGAAAACCAGAGTGTTAAACAACCCACCATCAACCCAGTGGGACACTCATGCCAATTCACCTCTCAGGTGAGCTAAAAGCATAATTGGATAGAGTGAGATGAAGATGAGCAAGTCGAATGGATTGTGAGAACATGGAAAAACAAACAAACAAACAAACAAACAAAAAAACAAAACCAAAAAAAAAAAAACACCAAGTGGAGGAAAGAAAATGGAAGATGGGAGAAAAACTAAACAACTGCTTAGGAAAGGAAGTAACATATTATGTCTTTCCAGGATTCCTCCAAACTGAAGGAGTGTTTCTGTTCCATTAATTTCTACCTCTAATACAGAAACCAAACCATGACTTTTCTTTGATTTTAGGAAGTAAAATTTCTTCTCCCTCTCAACTAGCATTGACTAAATAATACCCAAATAATCCCCAACTCAGAATACAATTGCATCTAAAATTATCCATATTTACTTTGAGTTCAATACAATTGTTTGTTACCACACTCTGTGTTACTAAACCCAAGATCAGTGAACAGATAGATACAGTTCAGTGGGAGAAGGAGCAGGTACAGCTGTGTTACAGGGTAGGGGAGCTCTATGCTCCTGATGCAATAGGCAAAACGAGGGAAAGAAACCTGATAACATGCCCTAGATTTGTCTTACTATAAATAAACTTGACATACTGCCAAAGGTAGTACACAAACAATTGTGTACAAAGACTGATTACATAGTTTTATAATAATTGATAGCTCTTATGTATCAGTTATGAAGCCAAGACATGAACATTTAACAAAGACAATCACATAGACTGAATTCTTAAACCATTTTAGAAAAGTCTTTAATATTTTGTGTTTACTTAGTCTTTACCCTATTTCTTTGTTCTCTGATTAAATAACAGTTTATATTTGCAGAGGTTTGTTGTGGCTTTTTTTCTTTTCTTCATATTATGTTATAACAACTACACAACACCCAAGCCTAATTTTAGGACTCTAGGGTTTCTTTTGTGATGGTATGTTGTACTGAAAGTGTCCATGATACCACATCTTGCTACCTGTAATCGATGATGTGTAAAGACAACTTGAATGTAAATTAATTATGATAAAGGCAGTTAACATATTAGAATAAAAGGTGGAATTATGTTTAATAATTAAAAAACAGGAGACTTTGAACTTAAATTACCCTAATAGCTGTAATCATGGCCCATATTGCTAAAAGCTTCTCTTTTCAATGGATGAAACGATACTGTTTTGAGCTCTGCTGTTGCCACATTGGTATTGGATATGAAAATCAGGAAAACTTTATAAGATCCATCCATAGATACAGTTACATAATAAACAAAGTATGATAGACTTCAGTTTCCAATGATACCCTGAGGTAAATGCAAATTCAGATTTGCATTATTTTATGAAGATTGAAAGTACATAAACATGAAGGGGTTTCCTTTTGTTCCACAATCAGCAAAAACTGAATACAATAGACCAGGATGCACAAAAGAAAGTCCTTCATATATTATCAAATTCTAATTCCTACCAGTCAAAATTTTTTCATATTTTGGCAGACACAGTAGCACATTGTGAAGTGTCTCTTTACTCATTTGCTACTAAAATGGTAGCAATTTGTGAATAATATTGTCCTGGCATCAAATATATAAATCATATAATTCTGTCTCTTCCTCCAGAACTCAGCTTTTCTGAAGGGCAGAAAGTGTTTTCTAACCAGAGGTTTATTCAAAAGAAAAAAAAAAAAAATCAAAAGGAAACAATGCTTGCAACAGATAACATTAAATAACTTACGTGCTCCATGTTTATCTTTCTGGATTCATTCTATAGGTCTTTAAAAATCATTATCTTTATAGAAGAAACTTAATAACTAATATTAATAGTCCTTTTGTTCACACCGCTAATGATGATAGTTGAATGCAACAGCTTTAAAAAAATCCTATGAAAACAAAAGTCAAGTAAAAAAGTTGGTGGTTTTTTGTTTAATGCTAGAGTTATTTAGAACAATTGTCAAACAAGTCAGCTGCAGTCATCACACCTTATTTTGCTGAATTTACACATAACATTTGATACTAGCAGACACCACTGCTATGATATAAATTTTCCAGATTTGCCAGAAATTTTGCATATTCATATATAATCCTCACGTTTCATTAATGTATTCAAAGAAATAACTAAACACAAAACCACAAAGCCAAAAAGCTAAAACACAAATGTGACAACTCCAGACATATCCAGTCAGAAGCTGATTTGGATTCGGATTTATAAGGTTGGAGGGGGGATAAGGGAAGCAGTAGCTCTTTCATGACTGCACAACTGTGCAGTGTCAGATGATCTGTCCATAGACAACAGGGGCCCTCAAGTCTACTGTGATGGTTTAGTGTTTACTATTATTTTATATATGACTGGGGAACTCAAAAAAAGCGAAGCAGGCTTACCTTAAAATTACAAAAGATCGTTTATTCACACACATTAA
>WEIU01006550.1:6630-16806 GCA_013389925.1 Aegithalos caudatus | reverse complement strand
TATTAAAAAGTAATGATTTTAAAAGTTGCAACCTCTCGGGAGCATCTATGTGATTCTATTTTCAATTACAATGTTATAATGGCTGCCTTCATTGAGAAGTAAACAGCCTATCTGCTTTTTCTATTCTCCTTGAAAGAGTGTACAAAACAATGATGTTAATTGCCAAAATAATAATTCCTCTGTGACAGGAGAACATCACATTAATGAAAAAATCTCACAGGATAAAGTAGGAAAAAAAAAGGAAATTATACCTATTTCCTGGNCTGTTTTCTTCTAGAAAAATCCCACCATCTTGGAACTCCAGGATATCTGTGCAGCAGCTTTATGCCATCCAGCATCCAGCACAAGCTGCTGCTCTTAACATTAGCTATTCTAGATAAATATAGTACTGTTGAGTTGTCACAACTGGATAACACAGTTTTTCATGTTTTGCAGTTCACAGCAGCTTCAGACAAATCTTTCCTATTTATTTCAGGGTGATACCTTAAAAAAAGGTGTTTGCATTCATTTCTCTGTGCAGACTTGTCCTGATGATTTTAAAAACAATTTTAAAATAAAGCTGTGCACGTGTGTCAGGGTGATTCCATGTTGTCCTTTTCATAAGGTCTGAAGACACTTGCAGTTTCTGTAGAGGATAGCTGAGTCTTGGAGTTTTATTTGTTCAGTTGCCATTTACCTGTTTTCCCACCAGCCAACATGGTTTATTCTGTTGTGCTATTCCACTTCTACCATATTTGATTATGTTCCATCTTTTAATGTGAGGACTGAACTGAAATACACATAAGATTATGANCATTATCATTATCATTACCATTATTATTGCAACTGAGATTACTTTTCAAGTAGGACACGAACCATCCATGAACCATCCATGAACTGTCCTTCCATCTTCCTGGGATATTTTCCATTCCAAAGCTGCTAACTGTGCTCAGAAACAAATACATCTTCTGCGTGTTCTTTTTCATATTTGTATCAATCAGCATGAAAAGTGAATTATTTTCTGCTAGAATTGTAGGATGACACATCTCCATGTCTCTCAAAATTTTTTAACACTGGTCATATTTTGCTCTTAAGTCTATAGAAGTAGTTGTGTTGTTGGCCTTCTCTTATGACAGACTCTGCTTACTTTTCAACCTATAATCTATATTCTACTTCAAAGACCATGTGTGCATGGCATACAGGCTGCTGGGATTTGTATTATTTCTTCTTCACTGAAACCAGCAAGGATTTTTTTTATCTATTTCCCTGAGTAAGAGCATTTAAAGGATCTCTTTACTTAATTCTATCTCCATGTTCATATTCACAGGTACTGAATGACAAGTAGATAAAATAAATAAAGGAAAATTAATATAAAGGTGTGTAACAGCAAAAATTTTTAGCCACAACTTTCAAACTTAGGGGAAAAACAAAACTAAAGATGATTAATAATATCTGACTAAGAAATTTTAAGCATCTAGAAGCTTACAAGATCCTTTACATTATTCTGGGGTTTTTGAGAAAGTTTTACGTGTTTCAAATAAAAAAATTTAATGATTCCTAAAGCATGAAAGCACATTTCAGTTTTTCTAAGATACCACATAGTTAACCAAAGTAATATTTTTAAAATTCACAATGTTATTAATTCCTTACTATTATATGTCCATTATCAAGACCAAAATGTCAGCCTTTCAACACATTAGAGATAATGCCTGGAGATTGTCCCATATATTTTTACCACAAATCATCATGAAGAGACTTTCCTGCTCTAAACCAATAGTTTCAGAGACAAGGCTATCAACCTCTCCATTATTTCAAATGAACAGTAAAAAACAGTAAAAAAGCCCTCTATTTACTTTCAGAACACTGACCAACACTAAATTCATTATCCTCAGTTCATCAATATGAATCACTTATCAAATTCCTTCTGCCACAGAGCTTCTGAAATACCTAGTTATGTGGAAATACCTGCATTGATAACATTATATTATGCTGACTTTTGTGTCAAGACATAAATTTCTTGATTCTTTACACATGAAAATAGCAATTCTGTTCTGTTAAATATCTAAGTTTTATGATTTAATTTCATATTAAGCTTAAAACAAAAGATTGAGTTTCAAAAGCAACTTTCCTGGAAAGTGGTAAAATGGAGAGCTCTCCAGAAATACTCAGCTAATGCTATAATTTTTAATCAAATTTTTTTAAAAGCCAATTTAAAGCACCTTAAATTAACTTTTTTACTCGATATTTTTTTTGTTTTGCCACCAAACCATACACAAAATAGAAAATAGTTATATTGAAACATTCACAGGAATTTTCTCCTGTCATTAAACTAGAATGTCATCTGTCATAGCAAACAAACTGTCACTCCCTATTGGCAAATGCCTCAGTTTTTGGTCTACTTGTCTGCCTACCTAATGGGATAGCAGAGTATTGCTACAATCATGGGCTATTTGTCTAAAATCTTGCCTCCAAAGATACTCTTCCAATTTACACTCAAAACATTCACTGTTTTGTTTTCTGAATGCTGTTCTGAACAGTGTAATGTGAAATTTTGGCAGTCTTCTTTTAAGTGCTTACAGACAGACTTTCAAGCATATATATTTGCCTAAATGTGTAATGTTCAAGGGGAGTGAAACATGATGTGTTAAGTGTTTGTAGGAAAGTCTGGACTATAGTAATTGCTTAATACAGTGCCCACAACATTTTCAAAACAACCAGTAGTTCTGACTAAATCTTCTCTAGCAGAAATGCAGATATTCCCATAAAGGATTCCACCTTTGGGACCAGATTGCGTATTGGAGAAAATAAATGAAATCTCTATTTCTTATGACTATGTTCAAATAAATCATAATAAAATTATTTCTTATTCTTTGTGGTTTGCGTTGTTTTTGTAATTTTTTTTTTTTTTTTAAATACAGACCTAAAATTATGCAGACTATTTTAATCTTAAGAATCACACACTTGAATTCTCAGCCTTTTATTTGCCATTCCTTATGAAGCATCCATGGCAATCCCTCAATCTCCAATTCTGAGGCATAATCCCATAAAGCACAGTATTAAGTTCCATGGTAAACCTGCCAGAGGAGGGCAAAAAGGATTAGACTGCTGCAGTTTAACAAAGATTCAGTGAACGTGTTTCTTTAAAGCACGCCAGGTTTTGCTATGAGCAGTTACTTGCAATCTAAATGCATTAGTTACCTAAGTATTAATTACCTACTGAGGAAAAAACCAACCCAGCTATCCCACAGGAGTAGCCTGAATTTTACAGTATGGTCATCTGTAAGTAAATTTGCAAAGCTGTGCACAGGGAGCTAAGGATAAACCCTATTCGTGAATAAATGGATTTGCACATTTTGTAATTGCAGCTTGGAAAATGTACCTTTTCATGTCAGCCTAAGGATCCAATAGCTTCTTTAGAACTGCTGCCTGCTAGTACCTGGAAAAGATGCTAGATATCTACATTGCCTCTGAAACATCTCCTAATGTAAAAAACTACAAAACTAAGAATATATGAAGTTGGTTTTTTGCTAAAAATGTAGAAGATATCTCTGAGGTACAAAATAATGCTAGAGGAGAATGAAGATATGGGTGGCCTTAAATTGTAGTAGAAAAAGAAAGTTACTAGAGGAGGAAAAAGAAGGCTCCCCATTTTTCAGTTATATCCATATTTTGAAAGACTTTTGTCACCAAAAGTCATTTTCATCCCTCCACTTTCATTCAGCTTTTGCATTTACATTTTAAAGGTTATTATTTGTTCCATTGTCTCATATAATTTCCATTTCTCTCCTTCATGAATGTATATTTTGATGTCCTTCTGTATAAAGTGTCAAGACTGTGTTTAAAGTCTCATTGAAGTTTTCTCAGTCAGTTGTTTATATTCTAGCAACTTCTTCCCCCATTATTATTTTCCAAAAATTTTCCCTGCTATATATCTTCATTCCTTCTTCATCTGCGGGCCACCTATGAGTACTTTTAAACTCTATCAACGTTATTTTAAGATCTATTTTTCTATATATTCCAGCTAAAACAGTTCTATTAATTTCCTCAGCTCTGTCTTTCTCAGATCACTTTCAGGATTTTTCTTAACAAGTCTACCTCCTGCCTCAGTCAATTTCAGCCACTCATTGGATATATTGTAATGGCCTTTTCCATCCACTGATTTTTCAGCTCTTATTTTTCAAACTAGTACAATTCCTTTATTTTTCCTCTCTAATGTCACTACAGATCCCTTTAATCCTCAGCCTCTCTACAGCACTATTGTCCATACTCCAGTCCTTTCTCCCAACAGTGTCTCCTCTATCTCAAGCTTCTACAATCTACTTCTTTTCAACAGTGATATATCTTTAGCCTCATTGTTTTTTCTTCTCTCATGCTCTTTCTATCCTCTGCAAGCTAGTTTTTAGTTCTCCTCACCAGTGTAATGACTCTCACTAATGACATTTTATGAGCTACAGTGAATAATTTAAGGGCAATGTTAATGATGCACAGGAAAGATGGAGAGGAATTAAGAGATACAGGAAAAGTTTCAGCAGAGAACCACAACATGATTGAGAGATACAAAATACATTTTTCTCTATTATCTCTTCACCAGAGAAAAGTGCCTTGTATTCCAAAACTGATATATAAAGGGAGGTAAGATGAAACCTGATGCTCAATAAATGAAGGACTGAGAAGCGGGAAGAGGTTCATGGATCAGGATAAAGTTAGAGAGGAAAACCTTCCCCAAAGCCAAATGGGCTTTTCTTTACTAGAGCTTGAACAGAATTAAGTATGACTAGCAGCCTTGAGAATGGTTCATGGTTTCAGAGTATTTAGAATAAGACAGGCAGCCAGACATCATTATGCTCTTTGAGTGCTTCCTATTTTTTAAGTCAATACATTTCCCAGATACCACACACACTTTAACTGACAGCAGAAGTATTTTGTTGTTTCATCAATACAAATTGAAGCAGCTTGATTTAAAATGCAGTGCTTCCAGTAGTAGCTGAAATGTTCACAGTCTGTGTATGATTTAACCTAGGTACTCCTTCTGAGAGGGGCTAAAGGGAGTAGAGACTGTTTGGAAGCAAATGGATCAAAAAGCAGTGCTGACCAAGTAATCCCTAAAAAGTGTGAGCAAACAACATATTTTCTTTGGGAAAACTTGCTTTCCTGGGAGAATAGTAACACCTTTTTCCATGAGATAAATCTTTCAACTTTTCATTCATGTGAAAGTGAAGTTTCTAAGATCCTCTAACAAAAACTGCTGAACCAGGTTGCCTGAAAAGAAGAAAGGCAAGAAGATTTAGTGAATTGATCCAGTCTTTCACCATAAACAAGGCTGGAAAATTCCTGCCAGTATCCATCTACATACTGATTAAAGTTTCCCAGGTGACCAACCAAATAATCAAGCAAGTTCTTTCTCACTGAATATTAATTGTAATTAAACCACCTTTCCATTAAATCTTTCAGAGTTCTGACTTTATTGTCAAGGTCTGGTATTAATTCCTTCCACTCTCCTTTCAAAAAAAATCCCAACCCCAGCTTTCCACATTTCAGCATGTTAGAGATAGTAGAGGATGTCTTCCATTATAACAAGTGGGCTAAAAATGGGCAGGATGCCTATCCAAATTTCATTTAAATTTTGTCCAAATAAAACAGGAAGAACCCTTCCTAGTCTCACCAAATGAAACCCATAAAGTCTGTATCTTTGTTGTTAGCTGCAAATAAAACATAGGTAACAATGACATGATTCGCCCTACTAACTGGAATCTGATGTCCTTTTTCACCCTGTCCACAAATGAGGAAAACCAAAAATACTCAAACTCTTTAACAAGGGATCTTTTTGTAAATTTTTTTTTGGTTTAAGACTTTTGCCCCTCTCCCTCATTGCCCAAGGTATTGACCATACTGCATCACATGTGAACTATGGCATGAAATTATGTAGTCATAGAATCACAGAATCACAGAATAAATATGCTGAGCAGGAAGGGACCCACCCGTCATGAACGTCGAGTCCAACTCCCAGCCCTGCACAGGACTGAAGTCGGGGGTTGCCCCAAAATTGTGGGAAACTACCGAGTAACATAATCACATCAATGTGGCTATATACGTTCTCCTTTATTTCATCTAAGATGGCAGTTTTTATATGTTTCTGCATAGTTTACATTTCCATGCATTTCCACATTGGTGTACAGCATAGAAAGAATGTAATCAAACACTGTTTACTTTTTACTTAAGGTGGTTAGAGCATCAGAATAATACAAATAGCTACTGTTACACAAACCAGCCCCTCTCCCCCCTGCATATCTTAACACAATTTCTAACTGTGCCACACATTTTGGCCTTGCTCAGGCCCATACCTGGGAACCAAAGCTGCGGCCCAAGCTGGGTTATCCAAACTAATTCAGGAGCAGATTTTGCCTTTGCTCCCTAAAAATTTCTGCTAAACAGGACAACCCCAAGAATCACACCATGTGCCTGAGAGCACTGTCCCACGTGCTTCTTGAGCTCTGTCAGGCTGGTGTTGTGACCACTTCCCCAGGGGCGGGTCCCCTTCCAGAATTCAACCATCATCCATGTATAAAGATGGTATTTAACCTAAACTTCCCACAATTCAGCCTCATGCCATTTCCTCAAGTCCTTTTGCTGGTCACAAGGGTGACGAGATGCCTTTCAGCTTCCTGCAAGTCCGTACTGCATTCCACTATAGTTCCCTTCAGCATCTCTACAAACCCACCAAAAGAATTGTGAAAGGAATCATTTTAATCCCCTGAGAAAAACTTTATTTTAATCCTTTCCCGGGTGCTGTTCTCAGCTACCACTGAAGAATAAATCTTAACTGGCTTCGGATTTTCTTTTTTTTCACACCATATTCTTAATATGTATATTAATGGACTTAGTATATATTCCTTTTCAACATGATGCTTTGTGGAAGATTTTTAAAAGCAGCTATAAAATAATATTGATTAATTCAAAAGCTTCTGTGCTCTAAGTTTTTAAACACTATTCATTTTAGAGAGCCAGTTAAGAGAACTGCAAATAATAAACAAGATTTTCTCAAGTTTGCAAACATTTTCAACTTCTGTTGTTGCTTCACAAGATGTTTGAAACCATCTGCTACTTCTTTACTGGTGTGTGCATCACTCCCTATGATAGTAACAGAGATGGGATATCTCACAGCTGGTTTGTCTGACATATCTCCACTAGGCAGCTTGTTGAGCTGAGAAGTTTATCCTTCCACACTATTAAAAATTACCTTATCCTTGTTTTGTAGTGAGTGTTGCTAGCATCTCCTAGCCTCTGAGAATGTTTCATGGAAACCATGCCTGAATTTTGAAATACCTGAATTTGTCTTAACTTCCACATAAAAGCACATGGTAGGGAAAGCATTTCTGAAGTTTACTTGAGTTTCCTCCAGAACATCAGCCCAGTTAAATCTTGTCTGCAACCATGCTAACCTTCAATGAAGCGTCTTTCTTACAAAAATATTCAGCAAACCCAGGTTGACGCATATGTCTTTTGTAGATGTATAAACTTGCCACCATGTCAACTACCCAAATTCTCATAAGAGAAACCACCACTTCTTTCTAAACTTCATCCATTTTCCAAGATAGCAAAAGTCCTTAGTTACTGTGTGAACCTGCACAGCACAATTAGAGACAACTTCCCTTGGAGCTAAATATTTTGGTCAAAATTTCTCTAGTGCTTGCCTAGATCAGCCAGAGTGCACTAAAGTGAACTGCCGTGGGATATCATATATTTTATATGGAGAAGTAAGCAAATCAGCAAAACTAGGGTCACAAAGGTCAGAAGGACCTTTGCTGGATTAATAAAAAGATAGACATAGGTCACTGCTCTAGAGCTCATGGGGCACCTGAACATCTGCTATGGCCCCATTCTCCTAAGCTGCAGACTTGAACACAATAATAAGAGAAATAACCTTATAAAAAAGTCAAAGACCCATGCTCTGAAGAAGAACACGAAGGCAGACCATCCTGCAGTCACTGGCTTTCTAAGAGCATGATGACTGTGGCTCTCCAGAAAACTGAAAGCATGTAGCTTTCTTCCCCATGTGCCTGGTGAGCAGGAGCAATGGGAGAAAAAGAGGCAGGGGCTAAGAGCTGTGCATTGCCTCCAGATTGATTTAGTACCCATTGAACCACACCTGGGCAAAAATCCTCCTATAAAGCACAGACATTCTTACAGCCTAACTAGTTAATATACAAAGTACTCAAGAGTTTTCATGTTTGTTTTCTAAAGTTTTGGTGTGAAATCATTAATTAAGACAGTAAATTTGCTAATGAATATTTTAATAGTGTTAATATGCTGCATATGCAAATTATCTCCAGTCTACTGAGTGTCACCTGGAAAAGAACTACTTCAACACTTGATTGATTTGTGATGCAAGTTTTGTTTTGCCACTCTTTCCCTTCCTCAAGTTCAACCAGGTGACATTTCAGTTAATAACAGTGTCCCTAGCCCAAGTCAGCATGGAAGATGATTTCACACAAGTAGTGAAGGTTAAATATTTTTAAAATGCAAACAAAATGAATTTTTAAAACCTTCAAAATAGCTTAGGATTCAGAAAGCCCTTTACCATTCATGGGCAGTTCTCTTTAAGAACAATGCTCTGAAGTTATGTGTACTTCTCGTTTGTCTGTTCAGAGATTTCTGTCTCTTCTACTACACAGTCTGTATAATTTAAGGTGACTCACTGTACAGGAAAGTTCACCTTCCATTAAAATGTTTTCTTTAGTAAGCACTCTCCTGGAAGTGCTGTAGTGTAAACATGAGTGGCTACGAATA
This sequence comes from Aegithalos caudatus, assembly GCA_013389925.1. NCBI lineage: Eukaryota > Metazoa > Chordata > Aves > Passeriformes > Aegithalidae > Aegithalos > Aegithalos caudatus. Next base: position 8,040 of record WEIU01006550.1, on the reverse strand, counting down.
CGAACACTTATTAAATAGTGCTGATGAATTTTTCAATACCTAAGGGAAAGCTATTCACAGCTCAATCATTCAGGCCATTTTAAGTGCTGCACAGGACAATTCCACTACATCTTCCATTAATATTTAATTGCCCATTTTATTCTGTTTACCTTTTTGGTTAATATATAATTTAAAGCCCTTCTACTAAAAAGGAGCGGGGAGGGAGGGAAGAGAACAACTGTTAGCCTGCTTTTAACAAATCTCTGGTGAGAACTTTTCCTTCATTTGAAATTCATTGCGAAGAATTTTTATTTAATATCAATAACACAAACCCCAGGTATTAAAGCAAAACTTGGAAGCAACAGTTGCATAACAGTCCTGAAATTGACTTAAATTTGACTGACACATTTCTGACTGGCAGCCTTTCACAAAGCACCCTAGAAGACTGGGAGGATGGCACACAGCCTGAGCACTAGAAGTAGGTACAAAAAGTGTGTGACAGTGTTACAACCCCTGTTGCACAAAGGGAATTCCACAGGAAATAGTATTCTTCAGGGTTTTGGTGGAGAGGGAAAACAGATTGGAAAATGTAACAAAAACATTTGGCTCACCATTACAAAACCAGGAAATGTTTACTAAGGGATATATTACATTATGGTGATTAGGAAATCAACTGCCAGATTAATGGGCCTGGAAGTACTTGGGTACTGTGAAGTGGATAAAAAAAGGAACAATCATGCTCTTTGTTCAGTCATTGGTACATCACAGCTCATCACAGTCACAGCTCATAGAAAATTATTTATTTATTAAAACCATTAAAAAGCTGATTTTTGAACTTGGGCAAAATTACTAGCAGAGGTACTTAGGCTTTGGTCATTATTTTGAGAATCACTAGAAAACTCATATGTGCTTAAATACTGATATAAATATAGTTATTTTGAACTTGTCAGAGTCTGTATGTTTGATCTTTCACTTTCTGTAGTCCTTAACACATATAAAACACATCAGGAGTTTACAGTCTAGAGTAGTCTACCACTTTTATCACTTGCCTTAAGATAAAGTTGGTGGTTTGCTGAGAAGTTTTTGAAAAATAAGTAATAAATTACTAAAATTAATAGATTTCTTAGTTTTTCTGGCTCACTCTCTTCATTTTCTTTAACAATCATTCAGAGTATTATGCTACTATACATAACATAATATCATGCCATGGTAGTAGATCTAGATGTAATATTAGAAAGCTGCTGCATTAACCAAGAATTTTCACTGGGTCAAATATGTCTTATTTTTCAGAATTACGTACAATATTAAAGACTAGCATTTGTAAGATCAGTTCCCAACCTTACTAATGAAAGTGGGACAATGTGAATATACTATTCAAATTTTGTATTACTTGAGGAACTATATATAGATATGTGTGTATATATATATATA
>WEIU01006548.1:1657405-1695410 GCA_013389925.1 Aegithalos caudatus | reverse complement strand
TGGCCGATTTCGAGGGCGCGGTGCTGCGGGAGTTCGGCGCCCGCTTCCCGGCGGAGCCGCGCGTGGAGCTGGCGGAGCGCAGGGGCTTCTCGGTGCGGGAGCAGTACCGCAGCCTGCGGGAGGACCTGGCGGTGAGTGCACCCCCCAACCCCGCTGGGAAACCTCTCCCTGTCCGCAGGGATGGGCAAAGCTCAGCCTGCCACCAGCGTCTTTTATAAATAACGCAAATTACTTATAGGAATTTTCTTTGTTGGGATTTGTTTAAGGAATATTCACTTAACAATACGTCGTGTTTGTTTATGTAAAATAACCAAATTCATGCCTACTCACTATATTTACAGGTTCCTAGTTCCAGGAACTTTTGCCCGTCAATAGTCATCGATCAGAGCTCTGGCAGTTTGGAGCCTGTGGAAATGCTGACTGGACTCATAATCTGTCTATCAGCCTGTGGCAGGAGCCTGTACTTCTCTATAGGACAGGAGGGAAATGAAATTGTCATTTCTTAGTAGTAAAAAACTACCAGGCTCAGTACATGATCCTAAAAGGAGCAGTAAAATTCAGGGAAAATGTTCAGCACAGTCTGGATCAGCATCTGTTCCATTTCCTTACAGAGTCCTCAACTGTCCTGTGGTGACTGGAAGGAAGGGTGAAGTCTGGATTCACAGTATTTGTAATTTTGCCTTGCAAACCTCTCTGTTACTCATTCAGCCATTAGCTGAATTAACAGTAAAATTAAAATTAACATTAGCCATTAACATGAAAAATGGCAGCAGTTTGCATGGAGGAGGGTGTTCCACCAGCTTTCTGATCTCTTACCTGCCGTGCACTCAGCTTGTCAGGGCATGCAGAGAGAATATGGACAGAGGATTTCATTCTGTACAAACCCAGATAGAACACACATAATTCTTGCCCTGCTGTGGAGCTGTGTGAGCACGTGCAGAGTGCCCAGGGAGCTTTGAGTTATTATTCTGCTGCAAAGCAAGAACATGAGTAGGTAAAGAAGATGGTTCAGTGAATGGTTTGATGGCAGAATTCCCACACACACATCCTACTCTAAAGGGCTGGTTATCCTCCTGGAAGAACTCACTGATATCAGTACACAAATTAAGGCTGCATGAAACACAAAATTACAAATACTGTGAATCCAGACTTCACCCTTCCTTCCAGTCACCACAGGACAGTCAAGGCCTCCCTCTGTAAGGAAATGGAATAGATGCTGATCCAGGCTGTGCTGAACACTTTCCCTGAGAAGTTCATTGCTCATTTTAAGATCCTGTACTGGGCCTGGGTGTTTTTTACTGCTAAGAAATGACAACTCACAGTCATTTCACTCTTGTTCCCTAGTGAGGTAAAGGCTGTTGCATCAGAGTAAGGGACAGGAGTGCTGGATCCAGCCAGCATTTCCACAGGCTCCAAACTGCCAGAGTTCGATGACTATTGATGGTCAAAAGTTCCTGGAAGCAGAAACCTGTAAATATAGTCAGTAGACATAAATTTGGCTATTACATTACATAAACAAACCTGATTTTTTGTTTAAATGAGTATTCCTTATATGAATCCCATGGGGGAAAAGAAAAGTTGCAGGTAATTCAAGGAGTCATGACTTCTTATTTTTACTTTTTTTTGGAAGGTCTACAATGTGATCTATCAGAAAATTGCCCTTTATTCTATTTCTGGAATCCTCATTCCCTAATTTGGTTTGTGCTCATCCTGTTCCTCCCCAGACCTTAGGTGTGGCAATGAAATAACCAGATAACTGGTTTGGATCCCACGCACAGCAGCAGTGGTAGAAAGCTCTTATCTTGCTGTTCTAGCCTGACTTCCTTAGGAAATTAGCTTTATGGAGCTGTGCTGTGTGTCTGTCTCCTTCAGTAATCTCTGGAGCTTTGGGCTGGTTTAGGTATGTTTGGCAGAACAATAAAGTTATAGTTTTAAAGATTTGAGGCTCCTTTGGATTTTATGTAAATGCCACACATTAGTTTAAAAACAGAGCCTGTGTTTGTTCTACTAGGGCTCTATAGAGTGTCTGTGGGACAGGAGAATCCCTGTGGAGAATCCAGCTGCAGGGAAAGCTTTGGCAGGAACCAGCAGCCCACACAGGGCACTTTGTGGGGCCGTGTGTCCATTAAGGGAAACTGAGCCTGTAGTTTGTCAGTGCTGAAAGGAGGGGCTCAGGTGGACACCAGGGGACCAGGTGGACACCAGGCTCTTTTGGCAGGTGTTGGCTGTGTCTGTCCATGATCTGGCTGGGGATATTCTTGTGACAGGGCCTGGGAATTCTGTGGTGATGATTTGTTTATCACCTCTTCCTGAGTGGTGTTCATGCTTAGTTGGTGCTGAGCAGCCGCCCCTTGAAACTTGAGCCATTGCTTTGTTTTTGTTTCTGTTTTGATTGCAAGTTGATCAATAATTTTACACTGTAAATCCGTTTTATTTAGAAGGACTTCTAATCCATTTTATTTTGTTGAAGATTTTTTTCACTGCACTTGCCTACCTGCCCTCCTCAGTGTGGCCATTTAGTTGGTGGAGATTTATCCCCATGTTTCCTGGCCCTAGGCAGTTTCAAGAAAAAGATTGAACATCCCCACCATTGCTAAAAATTTCTAGAATTATTTTTAAGTCCTGCAAATGGGAAAGCATAGGGACAGAAACAGTCCCTCTAGTTTTGTATTTAAATTGTTATCTCACTAATGGAAGTCAAAAGGAAATGTTCAGCATTGGTGGCATGAAAATGAGGAAAGAAAATGGTTTTACTTTCTTTTTCTAGTCACTTTTTTATGAGAGGAAATGACTTTTGGTTCCAAGAGTCATCAAATCAAATTTCTTTCTCCAACAAAACCAGACTTTTTTGTGACGTGGTGGAAACTTGCCAGTTTCTGCTGTCTTGCTGTAGGATAAAAAAGCTTTCAGACAAGAGCCCCAAGTCTGTAATTCAATCTCCTTGGGAAGAGCTCCAGGGAATTGTTGCTGGGATCAGGGAGGCTTTGCATGGAAACAAAGATCCAGGCAGATCTGATTGCCACGTCTGAACCCAGACAGGCTCCTTAACCTCTTCTGATCAGCATGTGAAGTCAGGCAGTGCTTCCAGCTTTCTGTTGATTTATGGGTGTTTGTAGCTGGTGATAACTGAGTGAGCTTCAGGATGTGGGGGTCTGGTTTAATGCTGACTCTTCCTCACTGCTGCTTAATTGAAATGGGATTTTGTTGATGTTCCACTGATGATGCAGAGCAAGGAGACCTTCAGCTGGACTCTAAAGACTCTTCTAAGCAAAGGCTGCAGCCTGCTTTTAAAGAATACTAAGCAAGAATTAAGTTTTCCAAACTGTTCAGTGGCAGGAGAATGTATGACCTTATGCTTGTGGAAAAATCCTGCTATGACAACTCTGAAGTTCATTATGTTACCCCAAGGAAGTTAAGATTCATGTGTCTCAAGGTAAAGATGTATTGGAAGCTTAACCTCTCTGTCTGAAGGTGAAACTTTGGCCTGGAAGGGGCCTCAGCCCTTGGTGCTGCTGTGGGTCCTTTGCCATGATGGGATGTGGGATAAAGAAGGGGAAAACCCATCAGCTGTGACTTGCTGTGAAACATTGACTTAATACAGGCCACTGAACAGGCACCAGGAAGCAATTCTTAAATAACCAGAGCTGGATTTTCTAATAATAAAAGGCATGAAAATATCTTACCAGTAAATTAAGAAGAAAAAGGACTGGAAGGACAGTCCTACCTGGGAATTGCCCTGGAAATACTGCTATTCCTTTCAGAGATTAAAGATGCCACTGTACTGTGTCATATTAAATACCTTTTTGTCCCTTTTTTGGCTACATTAGCCTGGGATAATATTGCTCTTGTTTCTTTCCTATTTACACTAATTTAAAAATTATTCTACCTTTAGGGCTAACCTCCTTCACCACTTGTTTATCATTAATTTCCTCTCTGGTTCATGTGGCATCCCACCTACCTGTGTGGACCTCAGGTTTACACTGAGAGCAGGTGCAGACACAAAAGGGATAAAGCCTTTAATTGCAGAGCTCAGCCCAGTGCTGAGTCAGGTCAGGGGAGCAGTGTCCCACAGCACCCTCAAACCCAGCCCAGATGGGGCTCAGGGTGCACAGGTCACCTCACAGAACCAAAAGTTCTTGGGGAAGCACAGGGATCACCTCTGAACCTCCTGCTGCAGTTTCAGACTCTTTGGAGCAGCCTTTGCACCAGCCCTTGCCCTCAGGGGAACAGCTCCATCCAGGCTGGAGCCAAGGTCATCTGCTCCTCCAATAATATTTTAAGCGAGTGATTGAAAATCAAAAATCAGCAAAGACATGGAGCTTTCCCAGCGTTCTCATGCTCATCCTTCCCTCTTGCTGAGAGGATTCCCCCAGGTGTGGCTGTGCTGGCCTGGCCTTTGGCAGGGTCAGCTCTGTACCCTCTGCTCTGGTGGAAAAGGGGCTGATGGGCAGGGCCTGTGTCTGCTCACCCATCCCTGGTGAATTCCTGAGCCCTCAGCTAATCTCAGCCAAATGTGATAGAGGAGGAGAAGCCTCCAACTCATTCCTTTGGTTTTCACCAGAGTCAGCTGAAAGAGACCTCCTGGGAAGGGGTGGGGTGGGAGCTCTGCCTCCCTCAGCCTCCCCAGAGACTCCAGTGGGTCAGGGCTGGTTGTGGGAGCAAAGCCAGGCCAGGGTCAGCTCTGCCTCCTCATGAGCCACCAGAAAATGACTTCTTCTTGTGGGCCCAAGCTGGACCTTTCCCAGAACCCAAAGGTGAGAAATTTTATTAATTCACTCCTGGGGGGAAGCACGAGGCTGTTTCACAGGGTGTGACTGGAGAGTGCTGTGACAGAGCACAGCCACTGCTCACTGTCCTCTGTCTCCTGCAGGCCAAGGTAGCCAGTGTCTATGAGTCACCTGGCTTCTTCCTAGACTTGGATCCAGTTCCAGGAGCCCTGGAAGCTGTGCAGGAGATGTTCCACATGCAGGAGTAAGGACACTTTGCACCCTGCAGCCCTTTTCCAGGACCTAACACACTTGACTGCTAACAAAGGCTGTTTCTTTTCAGCACTGAAGTCTTCATTTGCACGAGCCCTCTCCGGAAATACGAGCACTGCGTCGTGGAAAAGGTGGGAGAGAATTGTTTTTATGGTGTTTAATGTTGCTTTTACATGGTCTTGCTGTTTCATACTACCTAAGTTGGAGGTACTGCTTTCTAAAGACAGTAGCTGCTCCAGCTGCCAGGCTTCCCTCAGTCCCTATCTGAGGGATAGCTTCCCACACACTGAGCAGTAACTCAGGACAGGGAATCTCCAGGTGCCACGTGGTGCCAGAATTACTGTGGAGCATGTGAGCCCTGGGCTCCTGGGGCTGGGCTGGGACCAGCTGTGTCAGCAGGTGACAGCAAAAGAACTGTTGTAGTGTGACCCACAGGGATGGGGTATTCCCAGGGGATTCCACTCTAGAGAACCACCAACCAACAAAACCTACTTCAGTCTTAATCTGGAACCTGGGATGTCCCAAAAGAGGTCAGTGCTGTGTTGAGGAGGCTGTAGTGTTGGAATAAATCCTTTTTGCCCATGGCACAAGAATGGAAGGGGGACTTTGGTCACTGGAATGACTTAGACGGGTACAACCCACGTGCTCTGGGCAAGCAGCCAGTGCTTCTCACAAACTCAACAGTTGGGCACAGCCAGGGCAGTGCTGAGTGAAGGCTGTCACAGAAACAAGTTTAATCAGCATCCTGGGCTGCAGCCAGTCTCCATGTGGGGATTCCTAGACATGGATGAAGGTTTACAGGGGGAAGAAATTTCTCTGTTAGGGCTGGTGTGACATGAGTGATCTGCAAACTGAGATCACAGCAGGACTTTCTGCTATTCCTTGTCCCTGCAGTATAAGTGGGTAGAGAAACACTTGGGACCCGAGTTTGTGGAGCGGATTATTCTGACCCGAGACAAGACCATGGTGGCTGCTGACCTGCTGTTTGATGACAAGGACACCATCCAAGGTTTGAACAGCATTTCCATGGCTGGCTGCTGGCTTGGGAGCCACCCCCAGCTGATTTCAGCTTCCCCCACTTCCCCCAGGTGCAGAGCCAAGGCCGAGCTGGGAGCACATCCTGTTCACCTGCTGCCACAACAGGCACGTCCAGCTGCCGGCCCCGCGCCGGCGCCTGCGCTCCTGGGCCGATGACTGGAAGGCCATCCTGGACAGCAAGCGCAGGCAGTAGTGCACGAGGAGGATGTTGTGCTCTTCCCAGTGCCAGGGAACAACCAGCCCATCTCCTGCCATGCCCAGGAGGCACTGTCACTGCAGGGATCAACCTTAGTGAGGAATGAGCTGCTCCTGTCAGACACAGTGCTCTGGGTTTCTGCAAGATTGCTCTGCACCGTTAATCTTTGTAGTGTTTTGGATGTTTGCTGTTGGAGAAGAGAAACTATAAACTACAAGCAGCTGTGGTTGGATTTTTGTGTGTTTAACCTCACTCCTGTTTGGTTTGTGCTGTCTGGGGGCAGAGGGGAGAGGAAAAGAGGAAGAAGGCTCTCAAACATGTGCCGATCCAGTGTGGGTGTCTGTCAGGAAGCATGGCCTCAACAGTGAAACCTTTTACATTTTAGGTATTTAGCCACCCTGGCTATTGGCTTTTCTCTTGCCTCATGGCTGATAATGGAGACACTAGGCTGGCTTCGATTTCTTGGCCTGTATGCTTGAGTAAGAGTGGGCAAAGGCTGCAAGTGCAGGTAAAAATATTCATAAGCTCACGCAGAACTGATTACACAGCATTTAAGTTAATGTTTTATTAACAGAAGCTTTTACAAGACAGCTGTTCTCATGAGCCAGGCTGCCATAAGCACCCAATATATATTTTTTTTTACTTTACCTTTCTCACCAGTGGTAATGAAAGACAAACTTACCACTTCTTCATTTATAGGGTAGCCTGTCCTATGCAGTGATTCCCTAGCTGGCTGCCTGTGCCATGATTAAAGGATGGCATAACCAGTGCCACAGGGATGGAGAGATTGTGAACTGCCAGGGCAGGGAAACTCCCTTCTCTGCAGGAGTAAATTTCTGGGACATTTCAGTGCCTTGAGTCCACACTTAGCATCACTTGTCATGGACACTGAAGGGGACAGGTACAGCACAACTAGCCAGGAACTGGAGTGGATATAATTTTCCCCAATAACCCAAGCAGAACACCTCTCATTGCTGGGAAGGGTTATTTGTACAGGCTGGGTGCTGAGCTGCACGTGGCAAAGTACGTTCCAGCGTGCAGCCATGACCTGCTTTATTTTCAATATTTGCTTGCAGGCTTAGCTGTGTGCTTGGCCCAGCTGCCATGTTAGTGCTGTTCCATCCTGTTTGTTAACTCAACACCAGCACTGGTGGGACCAAGTCCCCTCTTTAACGCTGCTCTTGACCTGCTGAGCAGAGAGCGAGAAATGGGAGATTCCCCTCTCCACAGCCCCGCTCAGTCCTTGGGCAGAGGAATCCCCACTGCCGTGTGCTTGCTGAGGTTCCTGGCCTCCTCCACCTGCTGAGGGCTGCAGTAATCCTGCAGGAAGATGGATGCCAGGTTACTGAGGCGGGTGTTGGCTGAGAGGGAGAAGCGGAGCATGCACTCCACCACGGGCAGCGCCGTGGTCTGCGCTCGGGAGCGCGGCGTGGTCAGGAACATCAGCGCGCTCACGGCCGACATCACCGTCTCCTCGTTGGAGCTGGACAGGCAGCTGATGATGGGCTCCACCCCGCTGGCCTCCAGGATGTACTCTTTGTTTGTTTTATCCAAGCACAGGTTGCAAAGACCACCTGGAACAGCGAGAGGAAGGTGTCTGAGGTGATGCACAATTCACTGCTCATCCTGTTTCTAACATCCAGATTTTCTGTATGGATGGAAAATTCTCAATGGTTCCCTAGGCAATGTTTTTTTGATTCTTTCCAACGGTTTTCCACCAGCACGCTCCTCCTCCTGTGCATCATTAGAGGGCACTGTTACTGCTGTACATAACTGCTTCCACAGAATGATTCCAGGAATGCTCACTCATCCCTAATGGAACACACAAGCCAGCAGTTTATTGCAGGTGCTACAGAAAGCCAGAGATTGGAGGTAACAGTCAGTAGCTAAGATGCACAGAATGTTTGAAACTTGAAAATTTGAGATGCAGCCACAAACCTTAAAAATCAAATACACTTAGTATTATCTCACAGAACTGCTCACAGCATCTGGCCTCTTAGCTTGTTCAAACCATGAAAAATAGTGGTAAGGCAGTTTTGCAAAAGATTTATTAAAAAATGTCAAGTAAGTATTCTAGAAGACCAGTTGCCAACAGCAGAATGGTTACATGGATCTGTACAACATACCTGGCAAAATCTATGTATTAATGACTGCTTCTCTACAGGAGAGATTTCAGTAGAAAGTTAATCAGGTAGTGTTTAGGATAAAAATAAGAAAATCCAGACAGTGTCTTCACTAAGCTCTATAAGGACATGGAGGGTCTTGCCTGCCTCTGACTTCTCTCCCATTTTGCACTACACGAGTCTTTATCAGCACAGTGTGGGTTTGATCGTGGAGCTCTGTGTGAATTTGGGGCAGATTAAGGACCAAACCGAGCGCGGGGCCCGGTGTCCCCTGCCCAAGTGAGGGCTGAGGGTGCTCGGGGCAGCCCTTACCCATGGCAAACTCCACGAGGGTCTCGTTGTCCTCGGTGAGCATATCGAGGAACAGATCCAGCACCTGCAGCTGCCGGAGATACTCGTAGTTGCTGGGATCGTAGGCGAAGTTGGCCAGGTTCGCCAGCACCTGCTCCTTGGCCTCTGCAAGGGAAAAGGGTCGGGTGTGTAAGGAAACGCTGGATACGGAGAGGGCGAGCGAGCAGCGCCGTTCGTTACCTGTGCTGTCCGTCACCTGGAACTCGGTGACGAGCGCCTGCAAGTACTCCAGCCGACCCAGTTCCATCGCGGGACACCGCACTGGGCTGCCCGTTCCCCCGGGCAGCGCCGGTTCAGGTACCGGGTGCACTGAGGGACGGGGAGGAAGCGGCCGCCCCTGCGCAGCGGGAATACCCGCGCGCCGCCATTTTGTGGGCGGGCCAAGGCGGCACCGTCTCCCCTCAGGCGGGGCGGGAGCGGCCGCCATTTTGTGGGCGGTGGGCGGGGCCACTCCTCAGGTGGTGAGGGGGTGGCTGCTGCTCGTCTCTCTCTCCCTAAATGTATTATATATAATTATATTGAAATGTATTAAATATATAAAATAAATGAGCCTGTGTCGAGGTATTTGACTGTCTCATTTATACGGCAAAGCTTTGCTGCTTAAACGCTTTGTTCTGCAAAGCAGCTGGCCTGTCCCCATTATTACTTAAAGAATTTTCACCTCTGTATATGTTTTGCTGCTCCATCCCAATGCTGCTGTCTTTGTGGTAGTGCTGCTCCTGGATCAGTTGCAGTTTAAATAATGGGATTGTTCATGAAGCTGAGGGAGAAAAAGTAAAAACAGCACAGTGAGGTAAATTACCTGGGGGAAAAAAAGAAACAAAGCCAAGGAGTGAATTAGAAGAGCAGGAGGTGATTCCACCTTGGTTGTACAGTGGTTTGGGCACAGCAGAGCCATTCCCTTGTCTTGAACTAACAGAGCTCAGTGAAACCACTGCAATTTTATGTGCTGTGAGGGGGTTCAACTATGGTTCATGTCGTGTGAATATACAAGGTAAAGGTTAATAAAGATCATAAACTCTGGGAGTGGACTCTGCAGAAATTTGTACTGCTTTTATTGAAGCAATTACATGCATCGATGTTCTTCTGTGGATAAGGCAAGGAACAGGCCGTGAGAACATGTTGTGTTTTGTGTTATCTGAAATACAATTGATTTTCATATCAAGCAAATTAGTCATGGACTGATCCACATGGCACCAGTGACAAGAGTGGTGGGCTGAAAACCCACACAGCTGGGGCCACTAAAATACCTGCCCATGGCTAAATTAAATAGAAGGATGAGCAAAGCAGCTTCACTGAATGCAGTAATGCTAAATATTTTAACATTGTAATGGTGTGGGAGGGCACAGAACATGATAGGAAGATATTCTACCTGGTATAAAAGTTTAAGCCATGCTAAGTGCTGGCAACTTCAGCTCTTAGCATGATTTCTGGCTGAAGTGGGAATGTATTTATATACATGTCTAAATATATACCTGCATTTTAACTGCATATTTGAGTATATCTATCTGAAAATGATCAGCAAATGTGCTACAAACTGTCTATATTAGAATTTTTTGCTAATGTAGTAAGAAATCTTCTAATCTATGTTGTAAGAAATCTTCTAATGTGTGCCTTTGTAAATGGTAAGTGTTGATATACTTTAAAGCCTCATCTGTCATTAAATAGAGGGTGAATGAATAATGTGGGAAAGCAGGAGCAGAGAAAGCAAACACAGGGAGCTGGTCCATACAAACAGAGCGCTACTGGGATTGACTGATAAGGGGGGGAAACTGTTTAAAAAGGAAAAATGTGATTACTTCTGTTTGTGAGAACTGCATTTAGCCACCCAATATTGGCTGTATAGTTTAATGGTGTGAGTACTTGAAGCACTCGCTGTTTGCCAGAGCAGTTCCCAGAGCAGGGGCTGGTCTGGGGTAGTCACAGCTCCAGGGGCTCTTCTGGTGACTTCCACACTCCAAAGTCAGAATTTGTGAACAGGTTTGTGAATTGGTTGTTTTTTCTTCCCAGAAACCTCCCTCTGTGCCTGCGAATAAGTCCCAGTGACCTGGATGAGTCTGGAAATATCAAAAAGCACCTCTCAAAAGCACTCTCCTTGCCTTCCATCCTAAATTATCTTGCACTGCTCTGTACATTTAAGAAATTATCATAACAGGTATCTTTGCTTTGGTGTAGGAGGAGCTGATCTCTGTGTCAGCTCCAGTTGGTGAAGATTTTTTAGTTTTGCCCTGTACATTTCCTTCTTTATGAAGCAGCCAGGGTGGAAACATTATAGGTGGATCAATTGGCTCCATGCAGGAGGTGCCTCCCATTGCTCCTTCACCTAACCTTTGTTTCCTGTGAGAAATTTTGGTGGATTGTAACTTACACCATATCTTGCCTGTTTTGCCCAGGACATTCGTGGCAGTGGGATCTGGGGCCACATAACCTCATATTTCCATAAGAAAACAGGGAATCTAGAAAGATGAACAGAATTTAAAATTTAACAATTACACACAGAGAAAGTGGCAATCTGTTCAGCTGCTCAGCTGTTTATTTGTAATAGCTAGAAGAGATTTGGGACTTAATCCCTTTTTATTGCTTTTTTATGAGAGAGAAAGCTCCCTCATTTTCCTAGGAATGTACAGCAGTCTGTTTTGGTAAGCAGAGAAGCACCAGTCTCTGTTTACTTCATAGTTATGGACCATGTAAGCATTACATAAGTTAATAAACACATGTGATGAGAGATATGTATATCTCCCACTAATCATCTTATTTAAGTATAGGTTTGATCAGGAAATGCAAATCCTCCTGGGTCTGTAGTCCTAGGGCAGTGTTGGAGAAAATACTGAGCTGTGGGAGCAGGAGTCCTTCTGAAGGGTTGATGCCCCTTCTGTATGAAAGCCACCTGTGAAGCCATCATAGTCTCTGAAGACCTTGGAGTCAGTTTTCCAGTGGTTTCATCCAGAGTGGGTTTTTCGTATTGGTTTGTTTGTTTTGTCTGGGGATTTCTAATTAAAACTGTGGGTTTGTCACTAGGAATCTGATAGGACAGTTCTCCAGATATGCACTGCAGCTGAGTTTGATATAACAGTTCTTAGACAGGCACTGCAGTTCCATTGAGAGCTGTTACTTCTTCCATTTCACTCCCATTTTGTGCTTCCATCTTTTTGATTGTTCTGATGTGTTGGGTTATCTTTATTTCACGCTTCGCGAGCTGTTATCCGTGTCTGTCGAGTCAGGGATGGTACAGAATATGAACAGTTTGCATCTTGAGCTGATGCTGAGGCTGCTGCAGCCATCATCTGAGCAGTGACAAGCCTAAATCCTGGGAATGTGGCAGAGAAAGCCACTTACAGTTGAGGATGTAAGGATAGAAAGTCACTGGCTTTTTTCAGTATGCTTTCCCCAAGATTTCTTTGTGAGTTCTGCTTGTGCTTATAAGAAATATAAGTTATGTTTGTACACAGTTCTCTGTAATGAGAATGCTGATGTAATTAGGTTCAACAGTCTAAGACTAAAGAGCTGAACTGATTGATCTCCACAAAGAGGAACTACACTTGCTTTGAATTTTGCCCTATAAAAGGATCATTATCCTTATTCTTAGGTCTGATACCACCATCCCTGCCCCAAAAGGGTTCCAGTTAATGCTCAAGTGTGTTTACATGAGCCATGACTCCTCTTTTATGATGTATTAAACAGCATTGAGATGCCAGTAGTTATAGAAAGCAGGCACTCCAAGGCTTGGTGGGTTGTTTTTTGGGTTTTTTTTTTTTGTGGAATTGAATTTTGAGGCTTTGAAACTGTCCTTAGCATGAAGAACTGCTATATATGCTTCATAGGAGAAAATGGTTGATCTTACTAGAGACTTGTCTGAGTTCTACAACCCACTCAACTGCTTTTGTATAAGATTTAGAGATGTGGAAAATAACAACATACTTCCTATGGAAGGTGTTTGTCTTGCCACCCCCAACTTGGGATGCAAACAGGAAGCCTGTGCACCAAATTGCATATTCAGATGTGGCAACAACACTTCTTTGTGAAAAACTACCTATTAATACGTGTTATCCAGCACTTCCAACAGTTCCTGTCACTTCTCAAGGTGGTGACTTAACCCAATTGAACTGTCACAGCTTTTATCTCCCAGTGCTGAGTCCCATGGCTGTTATCCCATGGCTGTTATCCCATGGCTGTAGTTATCCCATGGCTGTTATCCCATGGCTGTTGTTATCCCATGGCTGTTGTTATCCCATGGCTGTTATCCCATGGCTGCTGTTATCCCATGGCTGCTGTTATCCCATGGCTGTTGTTATCCCATGGCTTGCTTTAGGAGACCTCAGGTTGCTGTGCTTTGTCCCCTTGGCTGGTGCTGGGTTCTGGGCTGGGCCCGTGGTCTGGATCACTGCCTTGGAATCTGACAAGGTCCTGTGGCATGGAAGTGCAAAAGGAAGATGACAGTTGTGGAAAGCAGACTGCTTTTTTCTCATCTGCCGTGAGTGTCGGGCCATGTGTTGCTTTGTACAGATCACTTCATGGTGTTTCTCTTTTCCCCCCTTTATTTTCATATGCTTGTGATGTACTCAACTGCTGGAGGGGATTGACCTTCAGCCTTTGGTTCTGTTGATGTTTCACTGTACTGATATCTGGAGGGATAGTCCAAATGTGCTTTGGAAGCCTTTCTCAATTTGTTTTTTTTTTCCAGAGCACAAAAGCTGAGCCCCATAAATAATGCAGCTGATATCAGAAAGAAGCTGGAATTGTAGAAGACGTAGTGGAAATCACTGGTTATGTCTACCAGGAGACCTGAAATAGAAGTCACAGCTTAGACAAAGAGAAGAGGCACACTAAAGGCATACATTTACATGAATGTTAAATCTGAATCCTTCAGCAAACTGCCATATGCAAAAGACAAGCATTCTCTGATGATTTAAGTTCTCTCCTCTTCTCTGGATTCTAGTGGTAGTTTAGTTTGTTATTTGTAGTCACAAGTAGAAAGTATTTCTCAATACACAGAGAAATCAGGAAAGAAAGGAAACTGTAATTTTTCCCCAACCTGCTGCTTCATTTTGTTTGCTCAGCAGAGGACCCTTGTGCCACTGCCACTCAGTGGCTTTTGGAATGGGTGACCCCAATACATCCTAGGGCAGAAAACAGAACAACTAGATAGAGAAATAGCTCAGAAATTTACATAGTAAGGTCTCTAAACTGAACATTTGTCTTTAATCCTGTCTAATGAGGGATAAGGAAATTCACAGAACAGCAAGATTATGAATAAGTGACCTGAATATAAACCATTTAGAAGCGTGAGATATCAAGGGAGTAATTTAACACTAACATTAGAGATGGAAAAATGATACTTAGGCCAAATCCATGATGCCTTCCAGAGGCTACTTATCAGTGTGGAAATACTGGTATAATGTTTATTTGCTTGTATTTTTCAATCAAGATTGTTGATGTTTCTTTCCATAGTGTACTTATATGCAGCAGATTTTAGGACTATAAACAGAAATGGAGCTGCTTTTACTGTGCTTTGTTTTGCCCATCTGCTGCTCCTGTTAGAGATGATCAAGAAAGAACCTTTTTTGCTCTTTGAGAAAAGGGACTGACATGCTAATGCAGGGAGTACCATGAAATACACTGCATGTTACCATCACATTATTGAACCAGACATAATTTTCCTGCTGAGTAGCCACAATTCATTGTGTGGAGAGGAGTACTAAAGCCTGAACTGAGGTTGACATGCTCAGGTTGGCAATTGTTGTTTGTTAGTCTTTTGAATTTACTACTGCAGGAGCAGGTGTGTCTTGGACAGGTCACTTAGTGGCATTTGGAGTGAACTGTGAATAATTTATTGGACTGAGAGTCATAACTAGCTCCTTTCTTGTCTCCAGAGAAAAATTAATACGCTCCAGAACTTGGAAAGAAGAGTGAACAGAAGCTTTTACTGTGGGGCTTTTGAATAAT
Source organism: Aegithalos caudatus (assembly GCA_013389925.1). Taxonomy (NCBI): domain Eukaryota; kingdom Metazoa; phylum Chordata; class Aves; order Passeriformes; family Aegithalidae; genus Aegithalos; species Aegithalos caudatus. The sequence goes on along the minus strand of WEIU01006548.1, from coordinate 1,680,780 downwards.
GTAGGACTGGTAATAATTTTGAACACAAATAATTTGTTTAATGGGACGTTTTCAGTTCCTTGAGACTTCGTGGATAAAACAATGCAAACTGGCAAAATGGTGAAAAAGTTCATAGTAATTCCTATGGAAAAAAGCTGTCATTGCTCTCATACATATCAGATCACTTACCAAGTGAGTAATTTTTTCAGTTTGCTCTTGATGCAGCTGCAGAAATTACTTCCCAGCTGTCAGAAGAGGTTGATGATTCCTTTCCAACCCTACCTTTTATATTGCTCCCTTTGCACAACCCACCTTCACCATGGGTCTGGAAACTCCCTAATTCCTCTTCTTGATGCTCTCACTTTCCAAACCACCACCTTTCCCCCAGCCAGCTTTCGTAGCCTCTCTCACCTGTGAGGGGGGGCCCAATGAGGAGGGTGATGCTCTCCAGGACAGTGAAGAGCCCGAGAGCACTGGAGAACCTGTCCATGTCTACCACATCCATCAGCACCTGGAAGACGAGCGCCCCGACGCCGCTCATGGCTACGCTGAGGATGACGCAGTAGAGGATGAGCACACTGAACTCAGCTGAAATGACACAGATGAAATTGCTGAGCCCGCAGAGCAGCGTGGCCAGGCTGAACAGGTAGATGCGCCTCCCTGTGAAGATTCTGTGTCCTGAGAGCAGCCCCGTGAGGGGGCGGATGAAGATGTTGATGAACCCGATGATGGAGATGAGGAGGGCTGCCTTGTGTTCCTCCACCCCGTTGTGGATGGCATAAGGCACAAGGTAGACGTGGGGTAAGGCAAACCCCATCATCATCCAGGTCACTCCAATAGTGTAAATCTGGTAACCTTTGTTTTGACAGAAGATGTCAAAAGCCAGGTACTTCTGCAGCATCTGGGAGCATTTTGTCCTCCTGGTGTGCTGCTGGAGCGTGGGGTGGTAAGGAGATGCTCCGTTGGACAGCTGTGCCTCTTCTGCTCTACTCCCTGCCTCCTCTTCGGGCTTGGCAGACTGTGGAAGTGAGCCTGATGCCAGCTGAATGGGTCTCATGATGGCTCCACAAACACAGCAGTTCAGTAGTATTCCTCCAAAGATGAGGAAGGTGTTTCTCCAACCCATCTCATCCAGCAGGTATTGAGACAGCAGCGGCCACAGCGTGAAACCGAGGGAGACGCCGGTGGAGGCCACGGCGTTGGCCAGTGTTTGCCACCGTACAAAGTAGTAGCCCAGCACAGTCACTCCTGCCTGGAAGCTGAAACATGATCCCAGACCTAAAGGTGAGAATAAATCATCCTTTGTTGTCTTAAAGAGTGAAAAGAGCCCAAATTCAGGGTGTACCCACAGATGACTTCATCTGCTGCTGAAGCATTTTCTGACCTGCCTGGCCACACAGCCCCCAGGGATTGATTAACACTCAGAAACCTCAAACCAGAGTTACAGAAGGATGTTGTGTGTAAATTAAACTATTTGTGTTCTTGGGTATAGTAAATATACTGATCTAAACTGACGTTTTTCTGGGACACACTGCAATTCCTAAAGTTGTTATGGAATTGTTCATTAAAAACCTGGATTTTATACCACATGCAATGAGCAGTGCTGCTTTCCTGATGCTTTAATCAGGGCTCAGGGAGTTGCTTGTTTTTCTCTCTATGCAGTGACCACTGCTTAACTTGCAAGATCCAGCAGGATTGGTTCCAGATTACGGAATTAATTTCTCTGTGTTATTAAAAACCAAGAGTTGGACATCAGTTACATAGGAGAAATATTTGGAAAGGAAAAGTTCCCATCTGTTACTTCTGTTCAGAACAGGGTCTTTTGTTAGAAAAAGATGTCTCCATTCTCCCCCAGTTTGGGAGTGGTGAAATACAAGCCCAGGGAACCTGGGAAGGATATTATCCCAACACATTATGTTCCAAGATTGGAAAAACAAAAAACCCTCCCTTCTTGAAAGACAAAAGGCTGAGAAGCTACTAAAAAGAACAGACATCCTTTTTCTCTGTTTTATCCCCTGGAGACCTGTAGCTTTTTCCAGAGAAGCACTTCCCAGCAGGCTGAATGGGTGAAGTGTGTGCTAAAGGGGTGTGAAGGCCAAGTCTAGTGGCTGGAGGATTTCTGCTGTGCTGGGAGGCTGTTGAGTTCTCCTATTTCACAGCTGAGTGGGAAAATGTGACCACTTAGTCAGGGCTCTCCCATTTCCCATCTCCAGCACAGCAGCTGAGTTTCCCTGCTCCCTGTACGTACCAGTGATGAGGCCAGCAGTGAGGTACAGCTGCAGGATGGACTTGCAGAAGGAGCTGGACACCATTCCCAGCCCGCTGAGCAGCCCACCCAGGATCACCACAAACCTGCAGCCAAACCTCTTCACCAGGATGCTGCAGAGGGGCCCTGCCAGTAGAGAAGGAAAAGGGAAGCAGTTAGGGAGGAAGGAAGTATTTAGTACCTGCTGGATTGCTGCAATTATCAAATGATGTACTCTAGAGACCCTGAGGGTTGTCCCAGCAGTTTAATGTAGTGGGGGAGACAGGAAGGGAAGATATATTCTGTGATCCTCCCAAGTGCTTGGCCAGCTTGTTGGCTTGAGGGGATGTCTGTGTTCTGCTGGGATTTTGACCATCCAGTAGGATATGATGGATTTTCATTAAAATCCTTAGAAATGGACTTCTGGTGAATTCCATGAGGTTGTGATAAATTACTTGTTAATGACATTTAACATCCTTCATTTTGGGGCAAGGAAAGATTAGTTCACACCTGCAGCCCACCAGTGGGAAAGTGCTTCTCTCTGCACGCTCTGGCAGAAGAGGATCTGAAAGTAGAGTTTCTTTTTCTGTTCCCTCGAGGATCCTCAAGGTTTTCCAGATTTTACTAACTTTCCCCCCAGTTCTTAAAATTTAAGGTTATAGAAGCAAATGCAAAATTACTGTAAGCTGTAGAATTAGGAGTCAGTCAGTGTAGGGATATTTGTGACCTAAATCAGTGTCTGGTTTGAAATAAAATCCACACAGTCAAGTGAAGAGTGGAACATTATTAAAATTAGGAGTGCAGCTGTCTGTATTTTGATCTGCTTGGGAGATTTTAGCCTCAGACTTTACTGGCCTTTGAAAAAGTGTCCAGCAAATGTGACTGGATTATTTTTCCTCCTGCTGAAGACATTAGGGATGGTACTGCTGTTTAACTAGCCCAAGAAGGCATAAATTGAACACTACAAAATAATGAGATTGGCTCTAAAAACCATAAGGGTTTTTCATGATTACTGGTTACTCATCATCCTGGTTACTTCTTGTCTGGGTCTCAAATGTTATTTCTCACTTGCCTGGGGCTTTTGTACTTTCTTTTGCAAGAATAATATCAACAAAAGTGCTGCATTTGTGTGAATTAGCACAGAGTGTTCCATGTGCATGGATATCTAGGAGAAGGAACCTGTAAGGGCCTGAATTTCTCTTTTGGAGTCCAATGTAGGACCCTGAGGTCGCTCAAATTATAACAAAATAATTGTTAATGGCTTTTACCTAGGAACGTAGCACCGATAATGGGATATGTTTGGCTGAGTTATGAGCTATTGTTTGCCCAGTGCCCTTCCCCATTTCCTTCCATAGCTCTCCTGCATGGAACCTTCTCCCAGTACTGGCTGCTCTGAGAACAGGCTGCTTTGCCCATATCCCTTCCTCTTCCAATTTTTGCAACAATTAATTTTTTTCTCCTTCAGTTCCTCTGAATTAAAAAGAGTAATTGTGAAGAAAAGAGAGTGGCATCTCTAAGAGATACTGGTGACAGCAGCCTGCAATTTTGGGAAAGAATTAAGTGCTGAAATGATGGATGTAACAAGAGAACCTGAATCAAGTAAAGCCTGGCCCCCTACAAAGGAGGTCAGAAGTTGCAGCAAAAGCCATTGCTTGGCCTGAGAGGGAAGCTTTGATCTCTGTTTATTTTGTTGTTTTTTTCCTTCTGGTTTATGTTACTGCTGCCTTGTGCTACTGGGGGACAGGAACAAGCCCTCCTGTGCTGTAACACCCTGCAATAGGAGACATAACTGGCAAGCAAAGTACAACTCTCTGGCTGAGCCCTGACAAATTCTATTGTGAATATCAACACAAGGCTATTCTTTCCTAATCTAATTTATGGCTTTTGGATCTATGTATTGGCCATCTTTGTATTACATTTTACTGTGGTTTTAGCCTCCTACACAACAATTACTTATTTAAAGATAACAGGATAATTGACATTCTTGTGGATACTGCCAGAGTTGTCCTTCCTGGACATGCTGGGACCAAGCTGCTTCTGAGACCATTTCCCAGAGCCAGCAGGTCCCAGTTGGATCCTTCCCACTAATCACAGAAGGATCACAGGGACTGGGAAGTTGGATGGGGAATGCCCAACAGGTTCCAAATTCCAAGCCCCAAAGATACCACTCTATTTCTGCTGACTTACAGTGGTGATTCCTCCTTTTGTCACTTCCCTTAACATCTCTTTCCATCTGCACCTTGATATTCTAGACCCAGCTGTTTCTGATAAGGTGCAAACTCTCAGTTCCATGCAGGTGGCTGCCAGACATATCCTGCACAGGACAGACTGAACCTGCCATAGCCTTTGCAGCACTTTGATTCAGGGCTCTGGGGTTGGTTTTTTTCTTTATAATGTACTGTCAGCTTTCACCAGCATTGGAAGGGAGCAGGAATGAACTCAGGGAGAAGCTCAGACACACGGGCAGCACTGGGAACTTTCCTTCTGTTTGCTGGTAGGGTTTGGGTTGTCTGTTTATCAAATAAGCACAGGATTTGTATGGATCACAAAGCACAGACCCACTCATTGGGAAGTCCTTGAGCTGCTGGGGATTTGGTTTTCTCTCTGCAGGAAGAGAAAAGAATCCCCACATCTGTGTGTGGAATCTGGGACCACTGCCCTGTGCTGCTCTCATATTTTATTTCAAGGGGAAAACCAGTGATTCACTGCAGTATCCAGAGAGCACAATTCTTCCACCCCTGCAGCCGGAGGGTGCTTCCTGACCCACATTCTGCACTGAGCCAGCCCTGCTCACGTCCACCCCGATGCTTGTGTAGGTGTGCACTCCCTGCCACCGCCCAAGGAGCTGCTTTTAAGGCTTTGCCTCAGCTGGCAGCTCTGAGGAGCTCAGCCTTTGGCATCTCTTCAGCCACAATGAACAGAGCTGTCATGTGGCACTTGGAAGGAGATGTGCTCTCGTGGACAAGAGGAACCAAGAAATCACCAGAGCTCCAGCACTGTGTGCTGGCTTGTTCAAAGAGATTCTGTGAGAAATAACTATGTTCTTACTGATCTGGAAAACTGGGCTGAGAAAGGGATTTGCCTTCTTTGAGCAAGGGTCTTGGCAGACTCTGAGAGTGACAAAAGGGAGCATGGAATCTGTGGACATTTAGCTTTGGACTGTGGGATCCAAGCGGCTTGGAGATGCTGTGTACTGGCAAACAGCCACTCCACTTGGACCTCCCAGTCCCTTCCACCCCCCCCACCTTAATGAAGTGCTGAAAGTATCCTCACTACATCCCCCACCAGCAGCACAAGGGCAGGAGGTGGAGGAGGCCATTCCCCACCATCACTCACCCCCTCCATGCAGCACGGCCACCATGATGGATGGGAACCACGATGTCTGGCTGTTGCTGGCCTGGAACTCGTGCTGGAGGTCCGTGAAGAAGACACCGATGCAGCAGGGAAAGCCCAGCGTCAGCCCCTGCAGCAGCACTGCAGCCAGCAGGACCATCCATGCCCATCCCTGGTCCTGGGGCTTGGCAGTGCCACGTCCTGCTGCTTCTCCTTGGGACATGATGGCTCCGTTCTCCTCTAAGCCAGCCTGCTGGGAAGGGAGTGCAGCTACCATGCGAGCCTCAGCTCAGAGAACAGGCCTTCAGGGAAGAGCTGATGGTGTTCCTGAGGCTCAGAGCACCGGTGTGTCCCACACCTTTCCCGGCTGACACTCTTGACTTCTTGCTCTGCATTTCTTCCAGCACCTCCCTTCCTTCTCGCTACAGGATCCTGGCACCAGATTGTTTAAGAAACCACTGCCTTCTCCTTTTATATTTCACAAGACTGTGACCACAGCCAGGTAGAGGACAGGACCACACCTCCTCTGAGATATGCATTGGCTTTACCTAGTTCCGCCCTTATTTTCCTTTTCACCTGCTTTCATCATATGGAGTCCCCTTGCTGGCAATTGCTAAGGTCACTCAGTCCTCGTGCAGAGGAGGAAAAACTGCAAATGCCAAGTTTTGTAAAGGTTGTGTGTCACAGCAGAGCTCAGTGTGAACCTTTCAGAAAAACTACACCTACCTACAAAGGGCTGGTGGTGAAAAAAACATTTAAAAAGCCATTAATTAATTAGAATATGGTGATGGCAGATAGGCTTTTGCTTTACCTCTCCACATCTAGAACTGCTTCTGAGAGATCCCAGTTTGGATTTCTCTGGAACTGACAGCACAAAACATATAGCAATAACATTCCCCATCCTCTGCACATGAATAAACATGCATAAAATAATAATCTCTGGCAGCTGGATGAGCTCAGAAAGAGTACCCATAAGGTCACCGCACAGCACAATATTTACTTAGCACTCAAATAGTGGTTTTTTTTCCCTAAAACAACAGCTGCATTTAGGTTTTGTGTGCAGCTTTAGAGATGAATAATAGTTTGATTTTGCACATTATTTCAAATATGCCGTGGTGGCAGAAAGTTAGTTTCGTACCTCAGGCTGAGACCAGAACTGGTCAAACGAAGGGTGGCGCCGCGTGGCTGCGGCTGATCCCGTGTGCGCAGCCCGGTCAGCTCATGGCCCACGATCAGACCCTTCTGCTTCAGTAGCAGCTACAGGCTTTGATGAAGTCTTTTGCAATATTAACCTAGGCATCATTTCTGTAAACAGGGCTCTTATGCTGGCTGGCTCACAGCCAGAAAACTAAAACTAAAACAAAAACAAAAAAAAAAGCTGGGAGCAGAAGGGGCCCGTGGGAAGGGGCACTGAGATGCAAATCACGGTGGTGGTGCTCAGCACACTTTAATCCTTTGTCCACTTTAGCTGGGCGCAGATAATGCAACTAATTCAAGTGCTTGTCTCTGTGGTGTGAATTAGCTGGATGACAGCCTAAAACCTCTCCCCGGCAACAGCAAACCTGCAAAAAAAGGCAGAAGCACAGCTCTTCTCTGTTCCCAGCTGCCCTGTCCAGCTTTTGAGTTTGTCCAGCAGATTCCTGGCTCCCCTCACATCTCCCTGGGCGCCTGCTTACGGGGGAGAACTCTCCAGTGGGGCTGCAGACCCCATGGCTGTCATCCACCTTCTGTCCCTGGTTGCAGGACACCTTTTCCCCTGGGCAGCCAGACCTGCACAGTTGCTGCAAGAACCCTTGGGATGTGCTGCCAGGTGCCACACGACCTCCTCACTGCCTCCTGCCTGCACAAAGGTAAAGGAACAAGTTTTTTCCAGCTCTGGCTTAGCCGGCTGTGCCACACCGAGCAACAGCAGCGCTGAAAAAACCTCGGATTAACCCTTCCAAGGTATCCAGCTAGGATGGACAATATGAAAGTGGAGGGCTGGTGTGTGTTGTCTTGTTTCTATGGACTTGATGCACTCAGGCAACCTGCTCCTGGTGTTGAGCAATGAACGTGACAGGACCAGGACACCTGCAAAACACAGGCAGATTTTCACATGCACGTGATCATGGCATGTTTGTAGGGTTGGGAATAGGATTGGAGTTCACAGCAATAGCCACACCTGGGTGCCTACTGCAAACAGTGTGCTTTTGTTGGGAGCAGGTGAACAGAGCAAAGGTGCTTCTCTCTACCAGGCTGTGGAGCACCTGAGGACATGTGAGTGCCTTGGATGGGGCACAGGGAAAAGCTGCCTGTTTCAGTCTTTCTCTCCAGCCACTCTCTGGCAGTCACTTGGTAAGCTAATCCTCTCCTGTTCATGTTGAATGTTGTTTCTCCTTCCAGTGATCCCCAAGACATCAGCATTCAAACCTTGGATTTCCCTAGCTGTTCGTGGTAGCTGTTATTTATGGCAGCAGGCCAGGAGTGTTCACACAGTGACTCCCCCTTCTTCTTCTGTGCCTCAGTTTCCCTCAGCTCCAATGGGGGACAAACAACTGCTGGCATGAGGGCTCCTGGCTGCTCCCTGCAAGAACAAGGAGCCCTTTATGCCAAGAAACACAAGGGCCTGGGGCATTTATGTACCTCACCTCAAAGGAAGAGCTTTATATTTCACAAATTCAGGTTTGTGCTATGCAAATAATGATGTTTATAGTCTTCAGTAAGAGCTTGTAGCTGGTGGCACCTCTGCAGGGAGATGAGCAGCCCACTTCTTCTCTGGAGCCACTGAGGAGGGAGACCCAGCCACATGGTCCAGCAGGGAAGTCAGGAGTGTGGCAGGGGGGAGGCAGAACCAAAGCAATGGGGCTTGGAGAGGTGTTCAGAGACTGGACAGTGCCTGCAGCTTGAGAGCAGGAATGGGAATGGAGAAGAAGAAGCTTTCTTGCACCTTCCTGCCACTGAGCTCAGCCCTGGCATGCGCTGCACAGATTTTATGAATGTGTAAAGTAAGCTGCATGTACAGAAGCAAGATGTTTACTGTAAACTGAACAGGGTGGTGAACTGCTTTTTTGGGCCACTCAGTGTCTGTTGAGTGTGGGAAAGGCAAGCAGTTGTCTTGGTAAATACATTTATAAGTGACTTTTTAAGTACCTTTTCATCCGGATACCATGGCTTGCTTTGCCATCCTCTCCCATGTAGCTTGTGTTATATCCCAACTGACTTTTCCAAGGTCACCCAGTGAGGTGACAGCAGAGAATCCAGATTTAGCTCTGATTAAAGCATCAGCCCAAGTGATGCAGCCTGGCCCAGCACTAAGGGCTTGTCTCTGCTGGATGTCACTTGTCAGCAGTCGGTTGCAGCCCTCAGGGGACAGGCTGTGCCTGGGGCATGGTGGAGGTGGCTGCAAGTCCCCTCCTCTCTCCCTGTCCTTACCAGCATGTTACAGCTTGGTAAACCAGCCCTGTGCTCAGGAGCCTCAGCAGCAGCTTTGGGGCTTAAAAATATGGTTTAGTGGTGGCCTTGGCAGTGCTGGGTTAATGGTTGGACTCAATAATCTTAAATGTATTTTCCAACCCAAATGGTTCTGTGATTCTTTGTGTCTGGAAACCAAAGTGCAAACGCCTCAGAGCTTGCAAATCACATTTGAGAAAGACCAGTTGAATTTGTTCCAGAGATCCAGATTAGCAAATCCTCTGGCAGATTGATTCTTGCAGAGGAAGTGTGGGGGTGTTGTTTGGTTTTGGGTTTTGTTTTTTGTCTAAAGCAAGGGAAATGAAGTGAAATTTCAGCTATGGGATTGCAGAGTGCTTTGTGGCGGGGAGCTGTTCCTGCCCCAGCTTCAGTCACAAATTAAACTCTTGTTCTGATCCATCACTGGAACATAGACAGACCCAACAGAAACTGAGATCTCAGAGCACTTGAAAATAGGTTCCTGAGGCTGAGAGAGGATCTGAACAACCCTGGCAAAACCCCTTCAGACCAGCTCTGCTAGTACTGAGAAAATGGTGCTGTGCCAAGGATGGAGGAAGTGCTGGTTTATCCTGAATTTCCCAAGCAGTGCCCACAGCATCACTCCCACATCCTCCCCCTGCAAAAGGGATCAGGGTCCTCCCTGCACTAATTGGTCTTAATTAGCCTGGCCAGCCTCACCTGTGTCCCCCTCCCATACCCTCTCATACTCTTTGTTCCCCAGCTGCATTTAAGTCCAAATCCTTGCATGGATTGCTTTTTGCTCTGTTTCATCACTGCTTTCTGCTCTCCTGGGTTGATTTTGGGTCTGCTTGGCTGCTTTGTGCTCATTAATCACTGGCAATGTGAGTATTAGACCAGGTGAGAAATCCCCCTTTTGGGACTATGTTTAATGGCCATTAGCCAGTGCTGGGAATAACAGGGTTTAGCCTGGAGATGGGAAATGGGAGCTGAGGAGGCAGCTGGCACCAGAGCATGCCCTGACAGTTCCCATTGGCCTGCAGGAATTCAGCAAGATGTGGCTTGTCCCTGCTCTTTATCCCAGTGGTAGATCTCTGGCTGGTGGGTGACTGCAGATGGTTTGTGGGCGTGCTGGCCCTTGCCCTCCTGCCTGCCACCATCCCCTGGTCCCCAGCTGTCCCAGAGCCTCTGCTTTGTGTACAAGGTGTGATGTCAAGAAGGGCAACATTCCCTGAGGCAATGGGGATCTGGAGATGAGTCTGAGGAAGACATTGAATAAACTCAGGCTGAAGGTGGCTTTGGAAGTGGCTCTGGCTCATTCTGTGACACCCTAACCTGTCACACTGCCCCAGCCTGCCCTGGGAGTGCACAGAGGGAGGGACCAATGGTGGCATGGAGCCCCTGAACAGATGGACATCCTTGCTAGGAACCTGGCTGAGGTGACTGAGGATATCTGGGAGCTGCTGGCATTTTTCTTCCAGCAATTGCCTGTGTTTGGGAAGATGAGGAGGGGAGGATGTTCCTGGGAAAATGAGGCTTTTCAAGAATTGAAGTTACCTTTTCATTAGCTGCAGGAAAACTCCTGCAGTAGGTGAGGATGTGGCAGAGGAAGGGGGAACTGGGATGTGATGCAGCTGTGGGTACAGTCTAACCCTGCTACTGGGCATTTCTTTCATAGATTGACATTTTGGTCCTGAGCAGTGGCTGAAGGTTCCCTCTAATAAGCTTCTAATTATCATTCAAATGGGCTTTTGTTAATAAGGAATAAGGGACTCAGTGGGAATAGGATCAAGAGAAGCATTTCCTTGTGTGTGACTGCTGGATTCATGGAGCAGGTGGAGGAGGTTGTGGGGGGTTGAAGGTGCTCAGCCAGAAATTTTGAAGCATGGTTTTTAGGAAGCCAGCTGGTTTTTGGCCTCCAGCTATTCAGCTTTGGCTCTTTAGCTCTCAGCAGATGCTCTGCCATCCCAGCCAGGCTCTGCTGAGATCACTTGTCCAAGGAAGATAAAGATGAAGCTTAGAGGTCACAACGGGGTAGAAGAGGAGATCCAGAAACTTAGTGCTGACACTGAGGCTCTTCCTGCCCGTACCCAGAGGGATCACAATGTTCAGTTTTGTGATTTCTGGAAAAGGAAAGGCAGGGACTCTTTATCCCAGTGGGAAGTGCAGGTCCCCAAGTGCCTTAGGGACATATTGTTGGGGGGGTATGGAAACAACAAAATGAAGCCTTGGGCCTTTGTTTTATGGGCAAATCCCCTTTGGTTTGACAAATATGACCCTCTCCTTCTTTCACTTCTTACTTTTTACATGTTCCTTTGTATTAAAATTTTAGCTAAAACCACACTGGAACGTTACATTGAGGATGACCATTTATTAGGTGTTTTCTATCTATTTAGTGTGTAGTCTGCCTGCTTTTCTAAGACATCTGGACCTCAGTGCCCAGGTTAAAGGCCTGGCTCCTTGCTTGGTTGCCCAAATGGTTTTCCTCATTTTTAGACACTGTCATTTGAATTCATCAGGATCACTGGTGCATGTTTTCCTGGCTGCCCAGATGGCCCTGAGCTCAAGGATATACTTGGTGACACACAGACCAGTGGAGTTCTCAGCTCACTGATGAAACCTGAGGGCTCTGTGCACTTCAGACTGCTGATGGACTTGGGTCAGACTCCCATCTGCTGAAGTCTGGGGAACACCTGGAGGGACGGAGGCCTCTCAAAGGAAATATTACCAGAAGGTCAAATATCTTTTGAGATAAGCCTTTGCTCATCTGTTACACCACAATCTGAAGGTAATTACTAGGACATTGCAACACTTTCTTTACTGTGGTTTGGAGTAACCAAGGTGTTTCTCCAGCCTGGAAAGCAAGAGGGTATGTGGCAGTTATTTACCCATGTGAAAGTTGGGTTAAACCTTCAATAACTGCCTCAAAACCAGATCTGGGTGGAAGGACATGGCCAAGGTCCTTGTTTCCCAAACAAGTTAGTAAGCTGAGCTGAAAATACCTGCAGGCTTCCTGTCTGCAGACAGATCTGGCTTGATTACTTTGTTCCGGGTGAGGGTGGGCGGGTAAGTGACGAATTGACCTTCGTCTGTGTGTGAGAGCCTGAGGCAGAGCAGGAAAGCGTGCGGAGGGGTTGTGCAAGATGCACGCATGGCTGTGGCAGGACCTCTGCACCGCTGCCTTTCACCCTCCCACGTGTGCAGAGGGAAAATGCAGCCTCAGTTTCCACTGCATTTTCTGGAGCCCCAGGCCAAACAGTTGGATGCTGAGAGGTGCCCGACGCTGCTAAAACCCTTTCCTATCTTCAATGTCAATTATTATTTCCTCTTTGTCCACGGACACGAGCAAGCAGGCCAGAAAACCAAATTAATTAATTGTGTTTCAGGAAAACTGTCAGGGGCAGGGTGAGCTGCCAGCTGGGGGGACTAATGGGAGTTTTGTGGGAAGGTGAGCACCAGCCCCAGGGAGCCTGGTGGGCCCTGGACACAGCCTGGGGGACAAGAGGGAGCCTGAGCCTCTCTTTCCAGAGGAGGATGTAAAATTGCTCCTTTTATGTGCTTTCCAATGCAGAAAATTCTGATGAGGGGGTTTTCCCTCTGCCACAGCTTAGTGCATGCACCACCTACTACCCTTACTCTGGCTATCAGAAAATCTGTGATGTTTCATCACTCATCTTTCCCCCATCACCTGGCAAAGACAGCTTGAGAATTCTTTCCCCCCCCAGTCGTCTCTGAGGGTAGGAGGGACCAAATCCTGCTATGGGCAGCTACAACATCCCTTGGGTGTTTTTGTGGTGCCGTTCACCTCCTGCCTTGGTGGTGGCACAGCCCCATGGAGCTGCTTGTCCCTGGGAATGTGCCCCCACTGTGTATCCCACATCTTTTTGGGGCCAGAATGTTTGGAGGCAGCCTGGGGTGCTCTGATCAACCCAGACAAGGGTCAGGGCCGTAACCTCTGCTGAGTTCTGCTGCAAACCATCCCCCCCCTTCCCTTCTGCTGCTGCAGCAGCTCTAGAGCAGCCTGGGCTTGGCAATAGGGAGAGCTGAGCTTTGGGCTCCTGGCAGCAGCAGGACCAGCACACGAAGGGCTGATGTACAGGGTTGATTTTTATTTTGGCTAAGTTAACACACGCTGCCAATCCCACACAACCTCCCATCACTTGGTAATGCTGAGGCATCACCTGTTTCCTGCAGCAAGTAAAGAAATTAATTTTTAAAGGAGTTAATGGGTTTCACAGCCTTGGGTGAGAAAGTGAGGGATGGTGCAAAGACCTGGCAGCTCCAGCTTGTGGTTTCTGAAGGAACCACTGAGTAATGCTTGTGTCCCGTGCGTGGTGACATGGCATGGTTAGAGGAGCCACCTGCCTGGCAGACTTGGTGCTGGTTAAAGGTCCTGCACAAAGGCTTTTCCAGCTTATGTGGCCATATGGGACAGCCCTAAGGTGGGGTAGCAGGGAGGTTATGGCACTGTGTAAATGCTGCCTCTAACCTGAATTTCTGCTGACAAGCCCTCCCTGGTGAACAAATACCTGTGTGGTGTCAGTAGTGCCAGCCCTGCAATTTCTGCCTCTGCCCAAGGCTCTGCTAGCACCTGAAGTGTGGCTTTGCTTAGGCAAATTCACTGGCAGTGCAGACCAGCAGTCAGGTCTGGGATAGAGAAATGGGTCAAGAGGTTTGAAAATACTGTCTTAAATCAACTCATGCTGTGTGGTGACTTGGTTCAGCCATGGTTTCTGTGAGCTCCCTGTGTGGGGAGAGTCCCATCCTATTCCACTGTGCTGGTGCTAAACCCTGGTTTGGGGATGTGTCAGCCCATCCCTGCTCTGTGGCTTTGAGGTCCTGTGGCAGTGAGGATGGAGACAGGCAGCCTTCAGAGTACCCACAGGAGGCAATAGCACCTGTAATCAAGAATAGGATTAACTCAATCCAAGACTTCCATTCTTCACTTGTGTCCTTGCTCTTCCTTTTCACTGTGTTGGGCCTGAATTGCCAAGGTCATCCAACTTCTGGCAGTGCCAAAGCTGAAAGAGTCAGACCCTTACTCCATGTCAAGCAGGGGTTCAGCAAATGACAGCTGAAAAAAAAACAACCCAACCCTCCTCTTCCTGTTTTAGCTACTCACAGTTAGTGACTGTATTAATGTCTACTTGCTTGTGGTTATCACTGGAAATTGTTAGGGTAAATGTGGAATTTGAGATTATTTTGTAGATGAAAACAGAAACAAGCTTCAGTAGTACCTTTATCCCTGAAAGCAGTCTAGGAAGTCTCCAGAGTCTCATTAGATTCTCCTTTTGATAAATGATTGCTAGAAGTGAATTGAAACCAGAAGCAAGTGTCAAATCTGCACATTTCTTCCCCCACAATGCAGTACCTGTGTGGTGCAGGCAAAGCAGCAGGCTGCAGACCGCTCTTCAAACTTTTCAAACCCATTTCAGAATCTTTATTGGAAAAAAAAAAAATAATCACAGCATCTCAACTGTTATTCAAACACATTTAATAAACAAAGAGAAACAGTAGCAAAGGGCACTGACACGTGACAAACTGTACAAAACCTCCGGGTAGAAGCCCATGGCCCGGCTGCTCCGGCCCCTGCCCCGCAGCCAACCAGGCCCCCTTTGCCTCAGCCCACTCAGTCACCCCTGAGAAAAATCAGTTTTTAAAAATGTGCAGAAACAAAGACACTTCAAGAGGTTATTTCCAGTCTTGCCATAATGGAACAATTTAGGCCACTGGGAAAGTTTTTTTTAAAAAAAAAAAAACTAAAGTGTCATACGCTTCATTCCCAGGATTAATGCTTTAAAGTGAACCTTCCCAAGAGGCATAAGCACTCTTGGACAGCCAGTAGATCTACCCCTGCTCTCCTACTCTACTCACCACAACATGCTACACTTTTTTAGAGTGAATGGGACAAATTTCATCCTAATTCAGCACTAATTTTGATATAGTTGTGACTGAGTGAAAGGCAATGGAAGGAAAAGCCCTGTTTGAGCACAGAAGGGATGCAACTGGTGCATAATGCTGAGACCAGCCCTGTCTCAGGGTAAAGGTGACCTAGCACAGTCAAGGGAAGGAGAGATCCTTCACTGGGAATGTACCTGCTCTGGATGGACTTCATGCCTGGTCCTAAATATCACCCAAAAACTTGAGCATCCAGTACCAATGATTGGTTTTCTACAGAAAACTTGTTCTGCTGAACTTCAAAGGACCCTGCAGTAGAACCCAAAGAGTCCATGGTCCCCTGGCACCTCCTCACTGCCAAAAGCAGCACAAAAGGGAAAACCAAGATGCAACTCTGATCATTCTTGTGCTCATCAGTTAAGCAGCTGGGCCATTCACCTGCTAATGGTCATTTTTAGGCTCTCTGTGACTCAGAGGGGAGAGTGAAGGCATCACTGCATCAGGCAACCCTCCAGTAGGCTTCACCACATGTGGCATTTTTGGTGACACAAAAAAGCCAGGGAAGTGTTTGTTATTCTTACCTACTTGAGCTGTACTGGACAGAAAGTCTCCCTCTGCAGCCAGTGTTGCTTTGAGCTCCATGGTTTAACAAGGTGCTCAGCTGGCATCAATGTGACAAACGCAGCCTGACCAGTCCCTGTTGCCTTTAGTTTGGTATTTCTTGACCAGTTCCCAAAAACTCCCTCCTCTGAGGAAGGGCCATAAGACAAATGAGTGTTGAAGGGCTTTTCAGGCTGCTAGCTTGCATACATGTGCTTCTTGATTTCTTAGCTGTGAGCACAGACAGCGGCTGAGGCTACAGGACACGGACACAGGAGGGAGATCTGTACACATCACAGTGATGTTCAGGCCCAGCCAAGGTGTGCAGTCTGATCACACCAACACCAGCTCACCACCACGTTATAAACAGGGCAGATGGAGGGGAAGCAGAGCTGGGTTTTTTTCAGTGTGATGGAAAGCCAGCTGTGATTCAACAGCCTGTCACTGACACAACGTGAATTCAAAGACATTTGGCACAGTCTGTCGTTACCAGGACTAATCTAGCACAGACAATTAACCAGTCTGTCTGAGAATGAGGCAAAGGCTCCACCGGAGGAGGTGCACTGGCAAAGCAGGGTGGAGAAGGGCAAGAGCACGTGCACAAGGACTGGAGAGAGGCAGAGCACAGCCCTGCCCCTCGGTGTCTTTGCTGCACATCTTGGTCTCTGAACTGTTGGTAGGACCCTCTCAGCAACAAGTGGTTAAGATGGAAAACCTGCCTAATTCTGTGTCAAAGCTTTCAGGAGAACATGGGTAGCTGAAGCCCTCCAGAAAGGAGCCCAACCCCTCAGTTCAGGTGAGGAATTTTCTGGTAGCTTATTGAGAAACATCTGCTCTGAGCTCGTCAATGTCTGAATTCCAGCATCTCTGAAGCTTTGCTGTAATGTCAGTTTGGGACTTGACCGAAAATGACCCAAGTGCCGGGACACTTGGGCTACAAAGAACAAAGCCAGGATGAAAGGGGAAAAACATGCAGCAAATTCCTATGAAATTCCATTTACCAGACTAGGAGGGACATGCCCTTAGATAGGGGTGGCACAGAATAACAGAGGGGAACCAGTGACTGCAGTTTGGCTAAGATTAGAATTCAAGAGAGGCACAAACAAACATTTTGCACATCCATCCAAGGCATTCCAAAAAAAAAAAAAAAAAAAAAAAAAAAAAAAAAAAAAAAAAAAAAAAAAAAAAAAAAAAAAAAAAAAAAGGAAAGAAAAGTCACAAAAGTTGACACATCACTTTGGACAAGAAACATTACAATAGTTTGGCAACTTTTCACCAAACCCCCCCACCCCAGCTCTGTGATGTCCCTTTGTCATTTGAGGTGATCTCTTAAAGGTGGGGACATGAGAGGGTTGCAGGTAAATCACTGCGTGTAATTAGGGGATCTGCTCCCCAAAGGATCTCATGGGGTCAGACAAACCTACCTGCTTGGTACAGTACAAAAGAAATTCTGCCTGAAGCCCTCCCTGGTGAGAGGGAAGGAGACAGAGCCCACACTGCTGGAGACAAACAAGGCAAAGCTGAACTTGGCAGCAGCAAGTCCCTAAACCTTGTGACTTTGCACCAGGCTAAGACATGGCCATGGCAGGGTACTGGAGGGGAAGATGTCACCACTCTTCCTCTGTGGAGAAGTGTAAAGGACAGGACTATCACTCTATCACTATTTGGGGTGAACACAGGCCTCTTTGTTTATGCATGCAAAATAATGGGCTTTGGAAAATACCAGGAGCCCGTGTGTAATAGTGTTACCAGTAAGACCTGTGTCAAATGGACACACAGCTCCCCTCCCCTCAGATCTAAACTCAGCTCTTAGGAATTGAACAAGGAACAAATACAAAGCAAGGATGGAAAAGTTTGTGTGGGTTTTTTAGGAGTGGGTTTTTTGTTCCTCCTTTTAAAGCCCTGTACTTCAGATTTGGGGGAGAAAGGGGGGAGCACCGCAAGGTCCCTGCACTTTTCTGGTGGCAGACCTGGGTGCAAGAAATGGCACAGCTCAAATGTGGAGCTCCCCACCCACAGCAGCCTGTGGAAGGTGGGAGTGATTACAAGGGCCTGAGGATCTGAGCAACCTCCACAAAGGCTCCGACTGGGAATCCAGCCCAGCCATTGTCGGAGAAATTCGATACAGCGCTGGCCAAGAAAAGAAAACAAATACTTGTGGAAAGGACTATCCAGCTGGAAGAGTCTTCTCCTTCCTCGCTTTCCAGGGTAAGAGAAAAGCCTTTGGTTATGACCAGAATTATTTGCCATTGGCAGGACAGGCTTGGCTTTGCTTTGCATTAGCTTGGTTATTGTACAAGGGCTGGGTTGCTCTGCGGAGAGATGCTCTGCCCAGCTGGACTGCCCTGTGACATCTGGGAGTTTGATGGAGTGGACACTTGAATTACATCCGGGATCCTCGCTCCTGAAGAATCTGCAACACAAGAGACCTTCTATGAAAATCTCAGACAAGTTTAAATGCTAAAGCTCCTGTTCAGAGTCCTTGTTTTTTGCAGAGAAACACAAACCAATGTGAGAGCAGCTTGCAGGTTTTTACACCACCACAACTGATAGGCTGGTTAAGGGTGAGAGCCCCTTCTCTAGGAATCCTGCTCAGCTGCTTGCCAGCAGGTAAAGATGTTGCCTTTTGTTTCTATTCTGGGGGAAGAAAAAGTGGATTCATAGAATGGTTTGGTTTGGAAGGGGCTTTAAAACTTATCTTGTTGGACCCCTCTGCCGTGGGCAACGACACCTTCCACTAGACCAGGCTGCTCAGAGACATCCAACCTGGCATTGAACACTTCCAGGGATGGGGAGGATTGAAAGAGAACAAAGATCTTGTTTCTCCCTGCAGCATCCTTCAACCACAAAGCTTGACTAACCTCAAAGGTCCTTGCTACTCTGTTCTCCCTCTTCAAGTTACTCTTTCCTTTAGTAGTTTAATTTGAAGTGCACAAAGAACCTTAGCTCTTTTCCTACTGTAAATCATGAAATCTTCCAAGAGGGGATGATAGAGATGGCAGAGGGAAAGATCCACAGAACCAGCTTGGTGCAGAAAAGATTTTTCTTTCTAGGGGAATTGAAACTGATACATTTGAGCAGGTGCCTTACCTTGGCCTTCTCGCTTGGCTCCTTGACAATGCCATTGGTGGAATTGTTGAGCTCCCTGGACACAACACAGAGGAATTCTGCCTGGTCTTCATTTCCATAATTATAGGAAGATCCAATGCTGATCAGCTGTGCAACAGGAGACAGCCAAGGTAACTATCAACAAGCCTTGATTTTATTCCTACAGTTGCCGTGAGATAGGACTGTCCTGGGAGCTCTGCTCTGGACAAAGTGTCCCCTGTGTGTGTGTAAGGCAGGGACACATCAGAGCTCCACAGCTCTCTAGTGGCACCTGGAGCCCCGGGGAGGAATTCCAGCTTGAAACTAACGCTGAACACAGCAGAACACAGCCCAGTTTCTGAGGGTGGAAAAAGGGAAAACAGATTGTGCAATATCTAATATCCAGTTCACTCAGACGTGGGCAGGCATTGCAAATTGCCTGGTCCTTGCTGAACTCAGCTCTCAACCTGCCTTGTGACTGATGTGGAAACGGGAATTCTTTACCCCAGGCAGATGTTGGATTAACTGGGGACATGTGGCAAACAGACACCATCCTTTATGTGGATGCTGCCAAGATGGAGTCTGGTATCTGGGTAAATGGGATTATATTCTATTACTGTTGTGTTGAGGGGGTCTGGACTCAATCCAAGAAATCCCATCTGTCTCATTCATCATTATTACATTAAAAGGACATCCTGGAGTGCAGAGCTAATTTGTCATTTACAACTCAGTTCTGCTTTCCAGAAAATAAATCCAAGTCATCTGAAGGAAGCATTGTGACTCTTATCAACTGTGTGTGTCCAGGAAACTTTAATGTGCAGTGTGCACCTTAACTTCCATGCCCTAAAAGATTTTAGAAGAGCCAGCTCCATATTTATAGATTATAGATTTGAAAAGTAAAATTAGGAAAGATCTAAGGGTGCAGGTTCCCATGAAAGACACTGCCTGTAGCCTCAAGGTTTTGAGGGTGTAGGTATGGATGTGTGAAAGGCAGATTCTGTAAACTGCTGGACAGCAAAACCTGGGTGTTGGAGAACTGCATTTCCATGGAGCAGTGAATGGTTCTTGGTCACAAGATTTCACTATTTCCTCACAGGGGCAGGTTTTTGGCCACCTTTCCACCCTGAGATAGTTTTCAGGCATTACAGAACAGATCCACAGGAACAACTGATGGGAAGTGCTGTTCCTAATCCTCTGCTTCACTTCATGTCAGGGCATTTCCCAGAGCATCCACTTGCACTGAAGCTGGGCTAAATGGGAAGACACTGCTCTAATCCACAGAGCCTATTCTGTAGTTTCTTAATATAACACACAGGCCAGCTGGCTCCAGCTCTCCCTCCTCAGAAATAAGAGAACTGTGTTTGATTCCAGAAACCAAACCTGGAACTAATGCCATATGCAACTGCAGTGACACCCAGCCCTGGAAGCAGCTGCATTGCAAAGACAGCATCAGGAAGCTCTCATGTCACTCAGGCCTCTTTAGCAAATGCAGCAGTCATGGCTTTGAGGTTCCAAGAAGGTTGTGCTGTGTTTTTTTGTGGCTCTGGTAATTTTCCTGGATAGAATTGTTATACTGTGGCCTGGTGTATGTGATGAAATGCAGAAAGGAAGAGCTGCTCTGGGATTTGACAAGGAGACAAGAAGTCCTGAGAGAAAATGAAATCTCTCCGGCAGCTTGAGTGCCTTCTGCCCTCCCCTGTCAGTAACTG
This sequence comes from Aegithalos caudatus, assembly GCA_013389925.1. Classification (NCBI taxonomy): domain Eukaryota; kingdom Metazoa; phylum Chordata; class Aves; order Passeriformes; family Aegithalidae; genus Aegithalos; species Aegithalos caudatus. Next base: position 1,660,521 of record WEIU01006548.1, on the reverse strand, counting down.
GACACAAGTGGATTGCTGCTCAGGTCAGGCTGCTTATTCAGAAGGGCAGAGCAGTGTGAAGTGCAACTCAACAGGCAACTCTGCCTATTCCATATCCAGCTTTCAAAGGAATTCTGCCATTCTTTGGTAATGGTACCTGTTCAAATTTCCATCCGTCGGACATGGTGGACACCATCTGTGTGAGCTCTTCCTCTTGGCACTGCAGCACTCTGTACACGTGTTTCACAGGTCCCTGGGCACAGAGAACAATTGCTGTACTTTAGTAATTGCTTTACTAGTATCACTCTAGAAAATTAATAAGTCATTCTTGTCTTAGGAAGTCAGAGCCCCATAGGCTTTCTAAGGGCTTTTTTATCCCACTGATTCCATATGCCTGGCACTGTTCTCTTAAAAGCTTTCTAGGTGTCTAAGCTATAGTGAAAGCAAAACTTCTTTAGCTTTCACAGCCATTTGCTGCTTTTTGAAAATGTTTCTGAAATTCAGTCCACTGGGTGTGCTGATATCAGCTGAGCATCAATGGGAAAAATGTCATAGAAAGAGAAAGGGAAGAAATGGTTTAGAGAGGAAGAGTTTGAGCTGTTCTTTACCACAGCAGTGTGTTTTGCTTTATAACCACCCATTTCTGCTCCTGGCCCCTCTCCTGTAAGCGTCCCTTGCCTTTCCCTGCAGTGCTGAGATGACTCAGTGGTCTGTGCTTTATAAAGCCACACTGGAGTCTCTTTCCTAGCCATGCCCTGCATCCACCTAACAGCATTTATTGCCCTGTTAGTGCTGAACCAAAGAAGTGCTCCTGCAAGGGCCTGCAGCCCTGCTTGGCCCCCCGTGCTGCAGAGCTGCCCCCAGAACCCAGAGGTGCATTACTTGGGAGGTCCTGTTCTCGTTGTCCCGGATCCGCTCCTTCACCAGCCGCACCAGGGACGCGATGTTGTAAAACTCAGCCTCTTCCAGCACCCCTGAAAGCACAAATTCTGTCACAAGGCAGGGCAGAATGAAGATGATTCTGTCACAAGGGTGCAACACCTGCTCCTGACTCCAAATCTAGCCCAAATGTCAGAATCCCAAATGTGCCACCCACCTCCTGCTCCCAGGCTAGGAGAAAATGCCTGACTAGCTGTCACCTCCTTTTGTGACTTAAGAGGATCTTTCAGGAAGATTATTCCCCAGTGACACTGTTTTACATCACAATGACACAAGACTGAGATCAGAAAGCTAAAAAATGACTCCTTTATTTAGGGATGCATCTCCCTTATATACTATTTTACAGAGACCAATTTGATGGGTGAAACAAAGGCAAACCTTTTCAATCACATTGGTCAAACCAGAGGGACATCAAGAAGTCCCTCCTGTGAGAAGGAATGAATAACATAGGTACCGTTACAAAAACATTCCTTCTGTTTACAGAACTTGCCTGGGAAAAGAATTTCAGAAAAACCAAAGCAACTCAGGCATAGAACCAGGGCTACACCCCTGCCCCTGGGATGATCAGAAATCTCGTGGTACAGTGTCTATTTCTTCACCCAGCCCTCAGAGGTGCCTGTTGGGGGAGAACCATGGTCTGTGAGGGGCTGTGACAGACCTGGGGCTCAGCAGAACAGTGACAGGCTGTGCTGTGAGCTGCAGCCTCTGCCTTCGGGAAGACAAAGAACCTGATGACTTAATCCCTGCTAATGAGCAATTAACAGTATAACAGCCCTCCTGGGAAACTTGCTCACACCCTCACACCCATCTCTGAGGGCTCCAGGCTGTGCTAGCAAACAGCACTTGCAGCCCTGCCATGTATTTTTCTCTCACCTTCCTCTGCAAGCTCCTTGTTTATGATGAGCTTCCCGTGCCGGAGGTAGTTCAGTATGGGCCCGAAGTACGTGGGGTCTCTGTCAATGAGATAGGCCCCAGTCTCATCCTGGGAACAGAACAGGGACAGCTCAGTGGCACCAGGGAAATCATTTCAGTCTAACACCACAAATGGAACAGTGTACAAATAACGCTGGGTTTGAGGCACTTTTCTTTTGCAGTATCCGATCTAGAAAGGTTGCAGCCCAGTAATGCTGGCAGGTGCCTTACATGAAGCACTTGTACACACAGTTTGTGCACTTGGAGAAAAAAGCTGGGCTTAGGAGGTTTATTTTTCACTGCAGTAAGAACCAAAACCTGGCAGCTGTGTTCTGGCTAAGCCTGTTCTCCAGAGTAGTTTAACTAGGAGGCTCTGGAGGAAAGTGGGATCTCCAGTTCTAGCTAAGGGCACCTCACACCCCAAACAGTTCATTTTTCCCCCTTTCTACCACTGCAAACACACATTGCAATGCTCCAGCCACGTGTCCAGCAATACAACAACTGCTGGCATGAAATAACCACCAAGTGACAGCCAAAAGCATCTCCTGAGCAGCTCTGGAGCACTGACAAGGCCTCTGCAGAACTCTCACATCCCTCTCTTAATGAATTTAAAGCATTGTTTCTCCTGCCAATCTACTCTAAACCAGTAAGAAACTGCAATCCCACCCTAGAATATCTCCTCTCCTCACTGCTGCTGCTGGCTGATATTTCATCACAAGCAGGATTTATCTTGTGATTAAACTCTGAATGGAGCAGCAAGAGACTGCACTAATTCTGGCTGACCCACCCACAACATATTTACAACACCTTGTGCAGCTCATCCTATGGAAAATCTGCAATTAAAAGAATAATTGTTTGCAAAATCCTTACAATAAACTTGTGGCTTCAAAACTTCAAAACAGTTCAACCATGCAAGGAATGTGCACCGTGATCGTTTATGAGAGTGAAGTGAAATATATTTAAAAACCAACAATAACAAACATGCTCAGGGTGAGAAATTGTAACATTGCTGTTCCTCGGAGTTTCCTTCCCTGCAGCTGCTGTGGGAATGTGGGCAGCTCCTTGAGCAGAGTCCACGGGAGGTGGAGGAATCAGAACCCGGGGGGATCTGGGGGTCACAGGCACGAGGGCAGAGCCAAGCCCCGTTCCTGGGGATGCCACCACGTCCCTGACCCTGGGACACGAGGGACCGGGACACAGTGACGCGCCCCAGAGCCGCGGAGACCGGCCCGTCCACGGCCCGGGGCCCGGGGGGCTCGGGGACGGCAACCGCGGGTGTCCCCTCG
>WEIU01006548.1:1624243-1642420 GCA_013389925.1 Aegithalos caudatus | reverse complement strand
TCCCGCCAGGCGTCCCCGCGGAAACGGTGGCTGCGCGCCGCGTTCCGGGGCGGGGCGGAGGCCGCAAGGGGGCGGTTTAGAGCGATTAAAGGGCTTTTTTTGGGGCTGTGGGGATGGATCCTGAGCGTGTGATGTCCGTGCTGGGGGTGTGTGTGGCGGGGAGGTGTCGGCAGCACTAACGGAGGGTGTGCCAAGACGGGGGTGTGTGGGGCGGCCTGAGGGCACACGGGGCTTGAGGGAGGTCAGGGGTGGTTGTGGTGTCTGTGCCCTCCAGACCTGCGTGGTGACCAGTGCTGAAAATAAAAATACATCCAGCTTTTTAAATGTATTGTGTAGTTTTTGCATCTAGAGTGCTTCAGTTTACGCGTTTTTATTCTCTCAAGAGTGCTAAAGAGTTACATACAAGCCCACACACATATATATATACACACACAATTATTTATTTGACTGCTGATATAGCAGTGGTGGATGTAGGATGCAGGGGAGTGAGGCAGTTGTGGAAATCCTTCAGCTTTTACTCTTGTTGGAGCTGTCAGGTTGGCTTGACAAGAAGGGTGTGTGTTCCAGAGGGGCAGGGATTGCTATTCCTGGCAGCAGGAAAATGCACAGGCAGGGATGGGCTGTCATTTGCTCTGGTGTTTTGACAGGAGCTGACAATCTCTTATTTAAAACCGTGGATGAAGCCAAAATGGGTGTTCAGAAGCTGATACAGACTGTGTGACTGAGCTGAGTCCCACCCAGATAATCCATTTCAAGTCAAGGAACTCGGTCCTGGGGAGGGAGCAAATCCTGGACATGGATAGTTCCCTTCCCTGGCTGCAGCTGAGCACCTCAGGGCCACAGAGAGCTCCTGACTTTGCTTTAATTGGACTTCTGAGTCCTGGAGTCCTGCTCCACTGCCCTTGTCCAAACTCAGCTGAAAACAAAATGCTATAAGGAAAAAACCCAGAGCTGTCAGAGGCAAACTGTGCCATCTGGTGACCTTAATTTCTAACAGGGAACAGGTAAATGTTTGTGATTTGTAGCCAGAGGGATGGGTAAAATACTCAAGGCAGGATGACTCATTTACCAGCTGTTGTCAAACGTGCCTGGTGGTTGTTGTGCAGGAACAAGGACAGTGCCACAGAGGGGCTGGGAAAGGAGCTGGAAGGTCACACAGGTGAAGCCAGATCAGTCTAAAAGGACATTTGTCTGGTTTTGCTTCATTCCCACACTGTGTTGGTCCACAGAGCCTTGGTAAAAAGCTGGGTGATCTCTGCTTGGATGGTTGGAAACTGCTCTCCGTGTCAGACAAGGCTTGGGACAGCAAGGCCTGACTTTGGTGTGAGCCAAGAGAGCCAAACCTTTGGCATTCCAGCTGGAGAAATGAACTGCTTTGTCACTGGTCCTGGCTGAGGAAGCCACCCCAGCCCCATGGTGATCACTGGTGGCCAAAAGCTGTCAAGAGCCATCCCAGAAACCTGAGGGAAAGGGCTGAGGAGGCCAAGGATCCGGTCACTCCTTGTGTGAGTGAGGGTACAGGCTGTTAATGCAGGAGCAAAGTCCCTCAGGGCTTGCAGGGGCCTTCCATAATGTCTCAGTTGCTGTAAGAGAGGGAAGATGCTGAATCTTTCCTGTGGGAGCTTGAGCTCTGTAAATCCCTTGAATTTGTGGTCCAAGTGGCCCCTCCCTGTTTATAACAACAGGTGCCCTTCTGAAGGGTTATTCCACTTGTGGTACAGTGAGAAACCAGGCCAGAACTATTGGAACACACATGTCTAAATACCAGCTTTCAAATTCAGCATGAAACCAGACAGTCGACAAGCTGTGCCCTTATTGATCTTAATGATGTGAACTGAATAGGGACACTGGTTTTGCCAAATTCTGAAATAAAGGATTATTTCCTGTGACATCATACTTTTCCTCATCCATTTTCATTGCATGCAGCAATTTTCCTTTCTGTCATGAGCCATGGGGGTGTGCTGTTAAGTAGCTGCTGCTCTCTGTTACACCAGTTTCTCTGGCAGTGTGGTTGCTCAGCACTCTCCTGCTCCCTCTCAGTGAAGTTGTGCAGCTTTCATTGGTGCTCCAAAAGCAATTGGAAAAGTTTAGATCAAAGGTGGCACAAAAGGCCAGAAGATGCTTATTTTCTCCTCCTCTGATCATTGAAAGCCTCAAGGCAGGAATCAAGTGATTCTGACTCACACAGTCAATCAGGACGTGTATATAGGGCCACCAATATTTTTGGATGCAGAAGAAAATTGCCCTCAGCACTTTGCTGAACGTGCCACTGGTACACGGCAGCTGTGCTTTTGTCAAGCCAAGTACTAATATCGTGTTACTTACATCAGTCATTTTTGGATTTGTGGTTTGCAAAAAAAGGCCAAAAGAAAAATAGGATTTAAATTGTGAGCTTAGAAATTGTGTGGTTTTACAGAGACTTGTGAGCTGACAAAAGAGGGGTTTTATTGCGTGGGAGTGTTGGCAGTCCAAGTGCACAAAAATGTGTGTTATATAAATAATGCAGCAGAATAGTTCAGCATATTCTCTTTCCTTTCTGCAAGGATGCCCGAAGCACTTTCTTGACCCAAATTGTACTTGAAAATCAAAGAATTAACTCTTGTGCTGTTCTTAAAAGTAGAAAGAACTGTATGAGTTATGAGAAAATCAGTGTTTCTTTGTATTTGAGAGGAGAATAGAGCATTAAAAAATATATTTAATGTGTTGTGCACTTAACTGTGATGCTGATCCACATGGGATTGTTTAAAACAGAAGGTGAGGGTGATTCCCTTCCCACACCTTTACAACATCAACTGAGTGCAGGGCAAACACTGCCTGGCTTAAACCAACACTGCTACAAGTGCCAAGCCAACGGGTGGTGAATATTCCCAGGAAATCAACAACACTTGTCTTACTGCTGTTGTTCATTTTTATTTATTTTATTTTATTAGACAACTGCTTTCCATTATAAATAAATAAGGCATGAAGGTTCTCCATACTGTTACAGAGCTGGTAGCCACAGCCGTGCGTGCGGCTCCTGATGTGTCTGGGGCCGTGGGGCACCTGGAAATGCAGAGTGTGGAAGAGCAGAGCAGTTGGTGGTTTTGAGGAGGAGACCTCTGGAGCAGGGGTGGTTTGTGCATCACACTCCTGCCAACTTACCTCTGTGGTACTCAGCCTAACAGAACAGGGTGGTTTGGGTTTTTTTTTTTTTTTCTGCATTAATTCCACATGAAGTGAAAGAAAGGTTGTAGCATCAAAGCCCTGGATGTGGGGGATAATTCCATTTGAACAGTCTTCCCCTTCCAAAGCCATGTTTGCATTTCTTCATCTCAATGTTGCAAAAGTTCCAGCTGTTGACCCAAGATTTTGGGATGTAAGCTGGTGAAAAGAGAACCCAGATGTAGCTGATGGTTGCTCCACGTGGGTACAGAGTAAGTTGCTTACACTGAAACTGCTGGGTTTTGTGGCTCAATGCTCAGGGTGTTGCCTAAATTGTAATGAGATGCTGCTTCTCTGCCTAAAATGCGTCTGACTGTACAAGGTCATCATCTAGTTCATGGAAACTGGAAACTGGTGATTCCTGAGACTGCAGTGGCATTTTGGCTGCGTGTTTGCATGTCTGTGGAAGCCAAAGTGAGGAGATTTCAGTGCTGGAAAGGGAACTGGAACATGAGAGACGACAGTGTCTCAGCCAAGAAGGATTATTTTCAGCAGGAAGCTGAAATCTGTCCTTGTGGCTGGGGGGGTGGTTGGAGCAGGAGTGAGGGGTGATGTGTGATCCATGCTACTGCCAGGGCCAGACTCCTGACATGGGAGATGCTGCATCCCCTGGCTTGTGTGCGAATCTCTGGGAGTCAGTTTTGTGAGCCCATGCAAGCTGTTTTTAAGGAATTTGCTACGATGGAACAATGACCTCTTGAAGAGCACAGGACAGAGAGCTGGTACCCAGACCGTGAGATGAAAGTGTGTCTCTGATACTGTAATAGCACTTCTTGTCTTGCTATGGGAAAGCCCTGGGCACCAAGTTCCTGCCGGGCATGGTGCTTTACCTGGGTTGAAATACCAGGGCAGACTTAAAATGAGTAAATCCCATAGGCTTGCAAGGTCTGGAGAGTGTGGGCTGAAACACTGAGCGACGCTGATGGAGATGGAACAATCAGTTTTATGTTTCTCTTCAAGTTTTTCCAGTTGCAATGAGCTTGCATTGTAAAGAGCTGAAAAACCTGACTGATTAGAGAATGGCTTAAATAGCAAGACCATACCACCCTTTGGGGAAGGCAGAGATAGAAGTCTCTTGGGTTCAAGCGTAGGTTCTCAGCCATAAAACCTAACTGGAGGACTGGGCTGCTGTGCTGGGGCAGCCCCTAAAGTTCTGATGGCTTTTTGTTTTACTTTGAGATGCTGTATTCCAGCTGTGGCAGGACTCTGGAGTACAACCAGGCTTTTGCTTGCAGATAATCGGGCTGTAGGACAAGCTGAAAAAGGGTGGACGGGGAGATCGGTTTCTTTTCTTTCATAGTGGGGTTTACATTGCTGTTGTGATGTCTGGCAGCGGCAGTAACTCATGCAGAGATCCATCATGTGGTTTCTGAAATCCTCTAACTACAATGTACAATTGTCCCAACGGGTTGTCCAGAGCCTAAGCTTAAAAAAGTGAGTTGGGTCCCTGTGACATTCTCTTGCTTGCAGACCTCTCGAACCTTCAAAGCAGAGGGGCCACGTGGCATTTCCTGGGGCTCAAAAGAAGACGTGGCCGTCGCAATTGCACGCGGGAGCTGCGGAGAGCCAGGACTCATTTGCTGCTCTTGTTTTTCACCTTTGTGGCATTGATGTCCGCTTTCGTTTTCTGGATGCGGGAGAAGATCTCCTTAAAAAGAGCCTTGTACTCGGGCTGGCTCTGCTCCAGCCGCTTGTCCACGGCCTCCACATGTTTGCTGATGGTCTTCTCCATGCTTTTCCTCTCTTCCAGCTCATGCCCTTCTCCTCGGAAGTCCCTGAAGGAGCTGTCGCGGGAGATGGGCCGGGAGGTCTGGACGCCCGCGTGGCGCACGCTGTCCTTGTGCTGCCGGCACTTGCTGAGGAGCTCCTCGTACTTCTCCAGCAGGGCGTGGTACTGCTCGTCCACCTCGCGCAGGATGGACATGCCCCGCTTGCGCACGTTGTTGGCGTGCAGGGTGTAATTGCCCTCGTGCCGGCTGACGGCGTCCTTGGTCACGATGGCGTTCAGGGCCGTGTCGCTGCAGCTTTTCCGTACCGGGTGGTTTGGGGAAGGGGTCATGGATGTCCCGTGGCTTTTTCCTCCCTCCTCCTCGGACAGGTCGATGTAGTCTGCCTCGGGGGCGTTGTTCAGCGGCTCGAGGAGGGCTTCGGACAGGTTGTCCTCTCTGCTGAGCAGGTACTTCTTGACTTGTTTCATCTGCTGCAGCTCCAGGAGCTCTGCCTCCAGCTCCTTGATGCGCAGTTTGCAGTTCTCCATCTCGCACACCCTCTGCTCCAGGTCCGAGTACTCCTGAATAACCGAGGTGTACTCACGCTCCACCCTCTCCTTCCGCTGCTTCTCCTGGTTCACCTGGGATCTCAGCGAGTTCACCATGGCTTGGAGACGCTCGTTCTCCCTCTCCAGCGGCTTCTGGTTGAATTCTGTGGAAGAGCTGTGGACCTGGAATGCGTCCTCATACCTGAAAGAGGAGAAAGATGCTTGAGAGAGTCTGACCAAGAGATAATCCCATGATGGATTTGTGTTTTATTGTTATGTAAGTAGTTCCACTGATGCCCAAAAAGGACATGAACTCATGGAGTGAGGTGTGGCTTCTCCTGTGCCAGGAGACCACAAGGTGTAGCTCTTCTGGACACAGAAACAAATCTCCGTCCCACAGAACTTGCAGTTTTATTGCAGTAATAAAAGACAGGAGGGAAATGAGATCCTAAAAGGTGAAAGGCACATCTGGTTACCAGACAAGCCACCAGCATTGCAGTGAAGCAAGAATGAGTGTTCAAGTGCTACCAGTCTGAGCTGAAAGTAGGTGGCTTTGGGTTTTTCCTGGGAGAGCCTGTCAGCTGCTCTCTGCACCATGGAGTTCATCATCTACCCCCTGCATATGGTGACAACCCCAGACCCACCCAGCCAAAACCCTGGAGCACATGTGCTGCTGCCTGCGTAGCCCTGTGGTTGGGAGGTGCTCTGGAGGGAGTGAGGAAAGATTTACACAGCAAGGCAGACAGAGATTTTTGATAGAGGTGCCCCTTCTTCATTGCCTGGAAAGTGAAAACAAGCACTTCCCCCTTCCCTTTGGGAATTTGGGTTTTTCTCCTCAGTGAAGCACCCGTGGCATCCAGTTTGTATAGAACAGATTGGAAAAGTGCAGCCCTCCATGGCTTCCCCTGGGAGGCATGGCTGTGGGGGGTATTGAACAGATTTCAAGGCACTGAAGAACAGCCTGACCTTCAGAGCCAACTGTGGAGCTGCAAGGGGACCCAAGGTCCTGTGGTATGGGGGGAGAGTGGGATTGGGGGGACTGGGGGAAAAGAACCACAGAGACATTAAGTGGATTTTGCTGGGGGTCAGGTTATGGCCTGATTAACATCCCCATTGCTGCTGCAGTGAAAATGTCTTTGGTTCATATCCTCTGGCAGAGGATGCTTTCAGTAACAAAGTTTATTGATTGCTTATCTATTTAAAGAACCCTCTTTTGTGGACAAAGCTGAGCAAGAAATGCCCTCATGAGGTCAGTGAATTAACACAGTGGCCGGGTTTTGAGGAGGATTAAGGCTGCACTAGTGCTGAAGGTGTTTGTACAGCACTTGGCAGCTTGTGGTGTATCCGGGTGTGTGACTGGGGTTCCAGGGGAGTGCTGGAGTCACACAGCACAAAATGCACCATCTCAGCTGGTTCCTGTGAGCCCGAGGTGCTGTTGCTGTGCTAGAAGGCAGCTGGAAAGGGAAAACAGGCTGTGCTGGTTTGGGAAGGGAAGTATCACTGTGCTGGGATCAGGAAGGCTCTGCTTTGGCAACACCACCTTAGGCAGGTGGGTTGGTGAGGGGAACATCCCCCCTTCAGCTCCAGCCGTGGGTCTCAGGCTCCGATGCCCAACCTCTGTGTCTGAGGGGTGTCTGTGCATCCCCAGAGGGGCTCACCCACCACCTCCCCTGCTTGTGGGGAGCAGTTTGGAGGGGTTGCCAAAGCCCAGGCTCCGTACCTGGGGCTGGAGCACAGCTCCTTAAGGCAGGGGAAGGTGTGGATGGTTCGGCGCCGCTCCCTCTTCTCCCTCCGGATGCGGAGCTGCTCCAAGCTCCGCATTTCCTCCACCTGCTTCTGCAGCTCCTCCACCTGGTTCTGCAGCCCCTCGATTGTTTCTGTCAAGCTGCAGAGAGAGGAGGGAGCACAGGTGAGGAGTTAGGCTCTACAGGTTCCTAAAAGGTGTTGTTTTCCTATAGAGAAATCCAGCCTAGGGAAGGTGCTTCCAGTTTCTAGTGTGTGCCCTGGAATCATGACAGCACTTGTTTTTTGCTGGTCTTTCTCTGTGTGGTCACTCTTGGCTATAAAAAAGGGACAGGGGGATTGATTTGAGTCCTGCCCTCAAACCAGTTGGCTGAAAAAGTCACCTCTGAGACATAAGCACTATCCTAGAATATGTCTGCACTTCAAACAAGTATCTATTCCTTTTGATTATCTTGTAGAGAAACATTGAGACTGGGCAGAAATTTTGGTTTTTGTTCTGTCTGCAGATAGTTTGTAAAACACTCTGCTCAGAAATTCCTTCTCCACACAGTGATTTACAAACGGTGCTGCATTACAAGGACATGGCTTAGGCTGTTGTTTGTAGGGATGACCTTGATGGATTGTTTTAGGAAGGAAATACTATTGATAAACTGGTGTTTCAGCATGGACTAGCCAGGGTTTCATGAGTTGCTGGATCTGTGCCTGGTGTTTCTTCAGGGCTGTGTGCTGGGAATCTCCCTGATGGGATTATGTGCCTTTCCTCCAAGGAAACACATCTAAAGAGAGGCTGCTGTGCCTCTCTCCAGGTAGCTTCAGACACTCCTTTAGGCAGCCCTCATCCCAGGAATGTCTGTGCTGTGGCTGACCCCTTCTAACCAGCATTACTGCAACACACTTGTGTTCTAAACAGCTGCAAAACTGGGCTGATACAAAAGAGAACGGCTCAAACAGCAACAACCGGGTGCCCTTTGGGGCAGGGCAAAGGTGAGCTGAAGGCTCTTGGATCTTGAGGATCCAAGGGAGGCCATACCATTGGATCTTCTGTTGGGAAGTCTTGCTTTCCAGCACGAGTTTCTGGTTAGCCAGCTCCAGGTCCCGCGCTGTCAGGTCCAGCTGCTCGTAGACTTTGGCATGCTGTTCGTTCATCTGCCGCAGCATCTCCAGTTGCTTGGTCAGGTACTGCAAGGAAAAGTGAAGCATGAGCACTCCACTCCCAAAAACCAGGTTTTTTTCACAAGCAGAAATTCCTACAGCCTTTGCTTCCTCTGACAATGTGTTCTGTGGCTCTGCCTGGTTGAAGCCTCTTCCACAGATGAAATATTCATCCCCCCAACCACTGTAAATATTTTTGTGTCTAAAATACGATTGAACTTCCCCTGCCCTCTGTGAAGGGCACTAACCTCTATTTCTCTCTATTCAGCAGCTTTTTATTCCCAGTACCAAAGAAAGTTGATATCCCTGGGACTTGAAGTTGACTGAAATTGGCCAGTTGGTTACTGGATCTCCTGACAGATCGATTGCAGAAGCTGTGTTTCCCTGGGAATTCAGGCTAAAACTCTGAGTCTGTGAAATACGAGGAGACCTGTGCTTTCTGTGGATTTGCATACCCTTTTCTGTAGGTCTGCCATTGCAAAATCTTATCCTCAGAAGACTAGGAGGGAGCATCTATTCAGGTGCTCACTCTCAGTAGGGCCAGATTCCAGATCCTATGGTGGATGTGCTTCTGATGGGCTGCTGGAGGGGGATGGCTAAATACATCCACTAGTTCCCTCAAACATCAGCTGTGTGATCCCTACAGAATCATGTGCTGCTCTTGTGAACTGCCAGCCTTCCTCTGCCCTGTGTCCTTTTAAATCAGGGAGTGTCCAATCTTTTTAAACTCACAGATCCCTAGAAGGTTTCCAGTGGATGAAAACCCTCCCAGGCACAGCAGGTTTAAGCCTCAAAGATCAGTTCTGTGAGCTCTAAGAAATACTTAGAAATATTGCCCTGACCCCACAGAATGCTTGATATGGGGGTTTAGATTGCAGCTCTTGGAGAAAGAGCTATTTTATGCCTCTAACAAAGGGGGCTGTGTTACAGGGGTGCTGAGGGGCCAGCTGGGAACAAACATGATTCTGAATCTCTGGGATCAAGGGAAAGCTGCAGCAGAGCAGAGAGAAATGAGTGTGAAGGCTGACGGACGTGCAGGGGAAGGCCAAACGTGAGCCAAATGCAGCCTGGTGCCAAAATCTGGTGCCAAAATCTGGTGTGCACATCTGGGCAGGGAGTGAGGATGTGAGAGAAGGGCAAATGCCAGTTAATGGGGGAGTGAGACCCTCCCCAGGGCTAGGATGAGCTTTAATCCATCAACAGACTTTAAAAGAGACTTTAAAACTCAAACAGACTTTAATCCATCCTGCTTCAGGCATTCAGAGAAGATACTTCAGCTTCTGTGTCCCACAGCACATTCCTGCCTTTCTGCTGGCATCTGAGCTGCTGGCACTGGTGGAAGTGCCCCTTTCCCACCTTTGCCCTTAGGTGACAGCGGTGGCCAAGAAGCCCCTGTCCCCACCCCTGTCCCAACTGTGTCCCTACCTCAATCTCCTGCACTTGCTCCTCGTTGGTGGCATACATCTGCTGCAGGGAGTCCTCCAGCTCTTTGTTTCGTTCCAGCAGTGTCTTCCCTAGCTCTGCAGCCAAGTGCAAGTCTGAAAAGCAGAGGGACAAAGCTGCTGCAGTTCCCACAGCTCCAAGGCTGGGTGTGGTGGGATCTCCCCACCCAGAAAATGACCCCACACCAAGCACAGCAGCACATTTTTCATAGCACTGGTTTTACTGGCACATTTTGACCTGGTTGCACACTCACAGAACATACAGGATCTGGCCTCTTGCCTTGCTGGGCTGCAGGAGCAAGGGGAGGCTGAACTCAGGACTCTGCAGCTCCTCAATGCAATGATGATTTGGTGCTTTGCTGTCTGAAAAACCCTCCTGCACTCCCTACACACTGTAACCAGGATCAGCCCAGGATCTGGGCTGTGGCAGGTGCTCAGCACATCCACTCCCTGTTGCTGAGAAGGGCTCAGCACCCGTTCAGAATGGAGGAAAGGGTTGGTAAAGCCCTGCAGGGCCTTGGGGATGCTCTCTAAATTACATTATTATCTCTAACGAAGGGAGTGCCTTGCCTTCCCTGTCAGCCTCCATCCATCACCCACTAATAGACTGACAGGAGTAATAAAACCCCATGTGGCCTGAGGGGGCTGGAGGCACCACCCAGATGTGCTGCCCTGGCAGCAATGCAGCAGCTGAATCCAAGGTTCTTTCCTTGGGGCAGCTCCAGGGAAAGGACAAACCACTTTGTGTTCACTTTCTGCCACCTCCAAACACCCTCAGGAAGCTACTGAAATACTTGGACTTCAGGAGAAATGCAGGGAAAAGTAGATTTGACAGTGTGGTCAGTTTAAAATGCTGTTTTTGCTGCTGGGAAAAGAAAAGGCCCTGTGAATCCTGTGTTGGCTAAAGCTTAAGCACATGGGTGATGTTGTTGTGAGGCTGGGACACAACTAGCTCTGAGAACAGCTCTTTGCTTTCACAGGAATTGGTTGTCTTCACAAAATCTGACTACGTGCAGGTGGGTTTCATTTTTCTTGGTGTTTCTAGAGGTAACATCTCTCAGGATGGCAGAGTGAAAATCTGACCTTAATCCTTCCAAAAGGTCAGGAAACAGGTCCTGATGTGCACTATTGCTCTTTCTTTCTCTGGTGTGGTTATCATGCAGCTGTAGGTAATTAAGGAGTGACAATCCTGCAGGGTGTGAGGGGACCTGGGTCTCCTGCCCTGGCATTTTCTTAGCCTGTTGTAAATGCTCCCCTCTAGCCTGCATCTAATGATTTGTTTTGCAAAGGCTTTGCCAGGACTGAGAGTAGCTATAATTTTCTCCAGTGATTCATTTGGCCATGCAGTTGATTGGGAAAGAGGGATACCTGGTCACTAAGACAAGGAGGGGAACAGGGATTCCTGGGATGTATTCTGAGCCTGGGAAAGCCCTGACCTCTCACACATCACAAAATGAGGCTCATGCTGACCTTGGACATGAGTGCTTGCCAGAGGGTGAGCTACAGTGCTGTCAGTGCCTGGGATGGGGNTTTGTTTGAACTGTTATAATATTAGTAAAGAGATTGTTATCCTTTCCATAATTTTGCCTGAAAGCCCTTAATTGCGAAATTATAATAATCTGAAGGGAAGGGGGAGGGGTTACATTCTCTACTCCGGGAAAACTCCAGTTTTCCTGGACAGATACCTGTCTTCCCAAACCAAGACAGATGTGCTGATATGTTACTAGTTTGTGAGTTGCCTGTGTTTCTCTCTGCTGGCTCCCCAGATGTGGCCAACAGCTGCTCAGTATGTCCTCGAATCTCCCCTTTCCATGGGAATGTGCTCTCCAGCTGTGGCCTGCATTGCAGGGTGTTATTATTAAAAGGACTGTGACCTTTTTAATTATAATCCTCTTCATTGCACAGTGACCCAGTCTGAAAGCTGCAGTTGCAGCTCTCCCTGCAATCAAGTTATTGGCATGTTTCCCCATGGACAGATCTTCTCCACCTATTTGGTTTTTTCCAAGCACCAAATTTCCCTAGTTTATAAAGTGCCCTTGGGAGACCCGAGGGTTTGCTGCACCAGCTGGGGCTGGGGGAACAGCCAGATGCCAGCAGAGATGAAGGATAATTTGTGCCTTTAAGCTGCTTGGGGCTGTGTTTAATGTCAGCACCACCTTGCAGAGCCAGTGTTGTTGCTGGAGAGTGGCACCTTGGAAATCACATCCCTGGCAACAAGCAGGGCCCCGATGTGGAGGTGTGTAGTGAGAGGGCGCCGTGCTGTGCTCCAGGTAATGAGTCAAGTGTGTCCCTGTCCCTGTGGATTACACCAGTGCTCTCCCACCATATGGCATCCAATTTAATCAGCTGGGGTTGAGTTAAGTGGATTAGGCAGTGCAAGATCCTGCATTGTAATTTAAAGGGCTCTGTCAGCAATAATTTAATGGGGGAAATGGTCAGCGTTTGGGGACGAGTGAGAAAGAGGAAAGGATGGGGCTTGGCTCTGAGGAGAAAATTGAGTCTTCGTTTCCATTTTGAGCATAAGGACCTGGGAGACTCCAGGCTTGAAGGACATGGGGGAATTGGTTCTTTTAGTGTCTTTTAATTGCCTCAGCCATTGTCACACACACTCCCTCACTCCCTGGCTGCCAGCCAAAACATCCGTGGTAATCCTGTCTCATCCACCCCCTTTTGCCTGAGTCCTCTTCCCCACCTGTTGGTCCTCCCAGCTTGTGGGGCTGGGGGGAGGGAGAGGATGCTGTGGAAGTGCTTTAATGTCATCTTTAGAGCAGGTCGCTCTTGATCTTTGTACTAATTGTGGCTCTGCATGGGCTGAGGGAGCACACAGCTCCCCTCCACAGAGACCTTGGAAACCCGAGGCTGAATGTGAAATTTCACCAAGTTGTTCGGGGGAGAAAAAGAACTCTTTAGGAATTCAGGAATCCTTTCTACATAGCGTATGGTTTTCCCACAATATTTTGTATTCCTCTTTGCTTCTCCACTATCAGATCAGCCAGTGCTGAAGGACTTGCCCTAATTTAGCAGATATGCTGATGCCTCCCTTCCCCCTCCCCTCTGGATGCAGGAGGAGGAATAAAGTGCTGTGTGTCCTCTCCATGTGCCCCATCCCTCTGCATCCTGCCTGTGCTGAAGGCACCACTCTAAAATGGCCAATGTTCACCTTAAAAAATGGGGTCTTGATGCTGCCAAATCCTATCAGGAGAGAACTGTGGATGGAGATTGTTCTGGGCAGCACCAGCCTGGTGCCCTCTGGCTCCCTGTACTGCAAGCACTGACGTGACCCTTCCAATTAACACCAGCCAAGGAAACACGCTGTGTCCCCAAACAAAGAGCTGTGCCTGTGGAGCAGGGGAGGGAGGGATGGAGGCTGCATTTCTCTGAAAGCTTCCATGGGAAAGGCCTCTGAACAGGGAGGGTGGGGATGAGAAGAGACACCATATGGAAGGGAACAGAGCTGAATCCAAGCAGTGCTTGGTACAGGGGAGCAGGGCTGGGCAGAACATCAAGGAGACACTGTCCTGGAGCTGCAGAGAGCAGCAAAAGCCCAGCAATAATTCTGCTACCTCTGTGCCACTGAGGAAACTTGAAAAAACCCCAAAAGCTGTAGCAGGTTGCCTTTGATGGAACGAGGCTGAGGGACAAACTGCAGGGTATTCCCTCAGGGCAGCATCCTGTGGCAGTGCTGGCATGGGTGGATGTTCCCTGCATGGGGCTGCAACAGAGCTGGTGCTTCCCAAACCTTGCAACGGGGCTCAAAGAGAATTTAGAGTTGTTTCTGCCTTCCCAGTGCTGGCCTGCATCTGTTGAGCCACAGCCCTCTGGAGGGGTTTCTTCCCTCCAGCATCTCCTGGCTGTGACTTTGGGAGAGCATAAGCCTGGTGTTGGGCAGGTTTTGGGTGCTCTTGGCACGACGATGATCCAGGAGCTGTTCAGATGCCCCTCATAAATGCAGCTTTCTGGAGGAAGCCACCATCTGGTGCCACTGCTTTGGACTTTCCCCTGTCATCTCTCTTGCAGAGAGGGATTCTCATGTTTAGGCTGTGAGAGAACACACTGGGAATGTTGCACTTGCCTCCTCACCTTTAATAAACCATCTCTATCCCTGTCCTGCAAAGCCAGCAGCTTGCAGGGGACACAGGAGTCTTTTGCTGTGTGGTGCAGATGAGCAAGGGTTTATGGATTTGCAGGTTCTTTTCAGCTGAGCATGTATAAAGGAATTATCTGTGGCCCCTTCCTAAATGTGTGGCTGTAGAAAGGGCTGCTCTTGTCCTGTGCTGCACATGGTGAATGCATCTCCTGAGGAGCAGGGAGGAGGGTGGGGAGATCTCTGAAGGAAGCTCAGGGTGCTTGTGGGCTGATGGATGGGGTACATTGAGAGTTAAGAACTGATGTTTAATGCTGTTGACGTTTAATGGCATTTGCTGTCTGCTCCATTACACATGGTACTTAAAGTCAAGGGTGGGTGCAATTATTCCTTTCAAAGTCTAAATGAATGATGCTATGCTGGTTTACCCTGGCATAGGGTATACTTGCTACTCATTTATTTTCCTTCATAGTTGCAAGGGATTATGCTGTCTGGGTATACTACAACAAAGATCAGCTTTTGTATATCACTTACTGCTGCTCCACGGCAGGTGATGGAAACAATCTCTGTACTTGGCCTGTATAAGGCATTGCAATGGAACTTGCTGGGGTTCAGGGAAGCAAATGCCATCTGGCAGCATCACAAAAACAACCTGAAAAAGCCTTTCCAACCATGCCCATTCCATGGAAGATAGTGTTTCCCAAGGCCAGCCAGAGCTTCCACAGAGTCACCAGTGTTACTGCTGAGACGTGGGTTCCCCATCACTTTTTACACTGGCATAACTCAGATATTGCTGCTCAGTTCAGCTTTGCACTTGGTGTCCTGTGTGCTTTTTAGGAGGATCTGCTATTTTGGTGTGGTGGGGTGTTCCACAAAGGCAGGGCTTACTTTGTAAAACAGCCCCAATGAAGTAGGTGGGGAAAAGCCTCTCTTAGGGCTGGGTGAGAGTAAACAGGGTGTCTAAGCCCCTGGCAGCACAGCTGCCTCCTCCTCTTCCTTCAAACTGTGGCTCTTGCTGGGCTGAGCTGATGTTGGTCACATTGGCATTTTTGTTACCCTAATGAGATTTGCTGGATTTCCTGNTTTTTTTTTTTTTTCTTCCTTTTCTTTCTGTGGTGTAATCTGTTTCGTGCTCCTGTGCTGCCTTTGGCTGTGCAAGTGTCTCTGGCTGGGGGGGCTCAGGTGGTGGCAGGGGGTCAAGGCAAGCCCAGTGCACTGAGAACAGCTCCTTCCATGCTATTTTGAGCCCCCTGAGCAAAAGTGGTACCACCAAGGAGTGGAAATCCCTGACAGGGGGCTCAGGGACACACTGTCTGTACTGTACTGTGCTGCACAGAAGCCCTTCAACTCTCTCAGCCCCGGCTGCTCCCTTCCTTGCCTTCTATATTTTTCAGTTCTGTTCAGTATTTCCTCTATCAGCTCTCCTTTAGTCTTCTCAGATGCTCACCAGACTTTTTAGATTTAATTTATACCTTTTATTTCTTCCCTCCTATCATCCTGCACCCCAAATTCTCCCCTGTATATTAATGCTTGAGACCCAGGATGGTCACCTCTGCTTATGAGTTTTTGTCTCCACAAACACACACAGAACAGTCCCATCCCTGTGCCCACAGCAATTGCTGTGCCTTTTGCCAAGCTGTCAGAGCATGAGAACACAGAGGATGTTATTAGACCATGGCTGAGGCCCCATCTGCATCTTTTCCTGCTGTTCTCTTATCTAAACAGCCTCAGTGCCTGTGTTTGCCTTGTAGGCTAAAATGGTTTGAAGGAGCTTGGTGACTGGTGCTCTGAGGCCTTGATAGTGCACCTGGATCAGAATGTCCTAAATAAATATATACAAGTGGGGCTATTGAAGAGAAGGAGCGAAGAAAGAGGAGGGAGAAAGGCAGCCAGAGCTTTCCTGTGTGCACTCCTCCCCCAGGCAGCAAATCTCCAACTAATTAATTATGTTGGGTTGCAGAAAACCGTGAATAAAGGCTTCTACTCTTTTAAAGCTAAAGACACTGACATGTGGATGGCTGCCATGTGGCAGAACTCCTCTCCCCTGTGTGTTTTGGGGGCAGGAGGTTGTAAGTGACCCAGGATGGACAAGGAGGATGAGCACCAGGGTGCTCAGCAGTGCTGTGCACGTGCAGAGCCCTGAGCAAAGGTGCCCTGCAAAGGACAGGTCACTGTGCTCACATGGCAGGGGATGGTGCCCACAGCGCTGGGCTGCCACAACTGTGTCAGCTCTCCTGCCCTGCTCCTGCTCACACAACATATTCCCCTACTCTGAGCCATTCCCAGCTAGCTTGGATGTCCTTGCCCCCCTCTTGCTGTGGGGAGGCCAGTGGAACCACTGATACTGAGTGATTTGGACACTCAGGGAGCAACCATTCCAGCACAACTGTCACTTTGCAGCTGCAGCAGCCCCCAAGACCCCTGCCAGCACTGCCACAGCTGATAACTTCTGTCTGCTACCTCTTATGTCCAGAGGCATAAAGGTACAAAGACCTTTCTTCCACGTGTTACAGCTAAATGCAGAAAAGCCTGACCCTCTGCAGCAATGCCAAAAACCTGCCCACCTCTTCTCTAGCAGCCCTTTTTCTTGACTTTGAAGAAAAGTGTATCATCTTGCAGGGTGCTGCCCCACTACTGTTCCCTTCCCATCTGTTTCTGGGGAGTTTAGGAATCCCTGTTCCTCCAGGTGCTCACTGCCCAGCTGCCTTGTGCCTGGCTATTGGCACAGGCTGGAGATGCTGCCCATATGGGAAGAGATCCTGACCTCAGATGAGTGATCAGTGCTGTTTGTGCAGCTGCACAGGAAGAGCACAGGGCTGTAACCTCCCAGTCTGAGTTTGCAGGCAAAGGGAGTGATGAAACACTTGATGTACTCTCAAAATGATGTCTACCACTAGTCCTGAGCAGGATGCAGAACAATTCTTCTTTTGGGAGCCCAACACCAAAACCAGTGTCCCTGACAGTTCTGCTGCAAAGAGTGATGCTCGTGGGGTATGCTGTGCTGCTCCTTGCTCTGCCTCCTCCTGCAGACACCACCTTCCAGTTCAGGTGCCTTCCCAGGACTCAACACTTCCTTGTAGACCAAGAGAACTTGGAGGATGGCATGGTCACGTCCTTGCTCCAACTGCTGGTGCTGCAGCTGCATATTTGGAAGAGGCCAGCATGGACCTGGATGTTACACACTTGAAGGTCTGAATTCTTCAGGGAGGAGGCAAATTAACTGAGCAGGGCCAGGACAGCTGCACAACACATGGGATAGACTACAGTGACTTCCCAGAAAGCTTCAGAGGAACAGCCAGTCTAAACCATTACACCTGTCACTTTTTGGAGAGGTGGCTTATAACTGTTTGTTAAATACACATGGAAAAAAAAACCCAAAAAACAAACTGTAACATAAAATCCCTTTGGAATTCCCAGCTGTGCAAAAAGCAGCAGTTGTGTAGCATCTGGTCTTCTTTCTTTGGGGTATTTTGTATTGGAGATATTTTCCTAAATTCTTGGCCCACATACCTGGTTTTGGGCAGATTAAGTAGAAGCTTTGGAAACCCTGAAGGCGTGTTCAGTGTGAGCATACAGATCTGTTGGAGTGAGATGAGGTAGGAATTTAGCACTGTGCTGCTTTGGGAAAGCCTTTTGGGAGAGGAGACAGTGTGTGAGTGAGGGAGTGAGCGAGCAGTGCGTTATCCTGAGTGCTGGCACTGTTTTTAGCAGGAGCAGGATGGGACCCTGGTGCTGGCACTGCTCTAAGTGGTTCCTGCCTGTCACACTGAGTCAGTGCATCCACCCTGTCACCAGCCAGCACTGGCTGGTACAGGAGCAAAGAAAGAGGATTGGAAAATGCTGGGGTGGGGGGACAGGCTCCACGTGCAGGGAGTTTGTGGCTGGTGCCTTGGCTCCCAGTCCCTCAGGCTCAGAGCCACTGGGAGAAAACGTCCTTCAGGATTCAGACCATAAATCCTTCGTGCATGGCCTTGCCAAGGAGAATTGCCACTGTTAGCTGATTGTTTCAGGATGGGTGATATGGAAAACTCTGATTTTTATTCCTCTCCCCCAGTTGTTCTTTTTTTTTTGTTTTGTTTATTTCCCTTTTCCTTTTCCAGCAGTTCCTCTAAATCTGCTCCCTCCCACAGCTGGAACTATGTGCCTGAGCTCAGCAGATGTGGAGAGGAGCTTCTGGTCTCTCACTGAAAGTTGCTGTGTGGGGCTTTCTTGTGCCTCTTTTTCTTGCTGCCTTTATGTAACAAGGGAATTTTCACTCTAGGAAAATACATATATATATATTTTTTTTTTTTTTTTTC